>MU842934.1:0-129849 GCA_030867305.1 Colletotrichum zoysiae | reverse complement strand
AGACGCCCACCCCAACTTCTTGTCCAACGAGCGCCGTTCTCCCTCCCTCACCCCTCCCCCCCTCCGAAGACCGTCTCCGTCGTTCCGTATCACCCCGCACCCCGCTAAAACTCGCCCTACGCTCCGCCTTCGGCAGCCGCGTCTGCCCAACCCTCACCGCCGCACAGGGGGGGGGGGGGGGGGGGGGGGAAGCCCCCCCCCCCCCTTCCACCCCTCCCGGCCGAAGCCCAGCTAGCCACCCAAGTAGAACAAGGACGTGAGAAGCAGTAGAAGGGGAAGGAGGCGTGTGCGGAAGGGGGTAAAAAAAGCGCGCACAGGGAGGGAAGAAGAAGAGCCCCTAAAGAGGGTGTGCGCACCTGGACCCAACGACCCGCCTCTCGGGAAACACGGTGCGGGGTTCGGCGGCAGCCACGCGTATGGTGGTGAAGAGAAGTGAACATGGAAAAGGCCAGGCAGGTCGAGAGGCGACGGCATGACGGCGTTCATCGTGGCAGCACACCACCAGGCGTTGGGCCGCGAACCGGACGGAGGGGAGGGTTCGAATGTCGACGCCGTCAGACAGCATCCCGACTTCCTCAGCGCCGAGTCCTTCTTTTCTCACCTCTCTTCACGAATGGCGGACGTGTATGGCGGATGTAGATCTACAATGGCTCCAAGGTCCTTGCGGGTACTTCTACAACGATGCTGGTGTATGCACTTTCCTGTCTATCATCTACAAATCCACACCTTTCCACATACCCCTTCCTTTTCCCGGAACTCACCCCCGCCCACAACCAGTGCATTCTAGTTTCTCACAGGAGAAAAACATATGGTGTGGTTACACAAGGAAACGCACGCTCTCCCCTTTTCTCTCTTGCCTCGTCCCCGGCCTCCGCCACTGCCAATACTTTCCCCCTTCACCGTCTTCTTCGGTCGCACAGGCTTCCTTTGGCGCCCGCCGTTGCCATCTGACCAACGGTCTTGTCGGTCCACCCTACTACTGCGACGACGAATCCGAGGTATCGAGGCCGGCTTGCTTGACCAAACCGTAAAAGACGCCCTGCTTCTTGATGAGTTCCTGAGGCTTGTCAAACTCCACCACCTCGCCCTTGTCCAGCACGACGACGCGGTCGCTGTCAAGGATGGTATTGATGCGATGCGCGACCGTGATGATGGTGCGGTTCGCGAACAGCGGCGACCGCAACGTTGCCTGCAGCATGACATCCGTCTCGACGTCGACGGACGCCGTCGCCTCGTCCAGAACGAGAATATTGGACGGCGTCAGCAATGCACGAGCGAGCGACACGAGCTGCCGCTGACCCTGCGAGAGGTTGGAACCTGCGGCATGAGGAAAATTAACAAGTCAGCAATTCGGTTATGCAGCTCAACAACTATCCAAGTCGGGAGGGGGGGAGGGGACTTTGTGGCAGAGCGAGTGAGGATGGGAATTATCGGGGCAAGGGCGCAAGATGGGTCGAGCTAGCTTGAAGAGTCCACTGCATGCGCGGAAGATCACGCAGGGGGCTTTCTGTGGAGATGGGTGCATGTGAGAGATGACGGCCGCCCAGTCGCTCAAGCTCGATGCAACGACTCGAACTTCCGATACACCACTGCAGGCAGCCGTAGACATTGGATGTGGGATGGCCCGAGTGGCAAAGCCGACAACAAGCGAAGAAGAAAAACTTGCGGCGACTCACCTCCTTCATTGATCTTTGCGTCTAGGCCACCTTCCATGCTCGACACGTGGTCCTTCAACCGGGCGTGTTCTGTGATAGCAACGCGCATTAGCTTCAACAATCAATTCATGGAGGGGTAGAGACACCCCATCTCGATGAGGGTGTGGGCGGGGAGTCGCCTCTATTGGTCGGCGAGGGCATGGCCGCTCGTCTTGTATGACTTACCCAACACGCTCCAGAGCTCCGTGTCATCATGCACGTTGGCGGGGTCCAGGTTGTCACGGACTGTGCCCTCGAACAGGGCGGCGTCCTGCGGAATGATGGCCAGTCTTCTACGCAGGTCCAGCAGTCCGATGGAGGACGTGTTGATCTGGTCGATACTGATGTGGCCAGCAGTCGGCTCGATGATGCGGAAGAGCGCCAAGGTCAACGAAGACTTGCCCGCTCCCGTGCGGCCGACGACGCCAATCTTCTCGTGCGACTTGATATCCAAGTTAATGTTCTTCAACACGTTGTCCAAGCCCTCGCGGTAGCGGGTGCTGTAGTTCTTGAGCTCGAGAGAGCCTTTGGATGGCCAGGCGACGGGTGGCCTGTTGCTCTTGATGATCTCAGGGGCCTCGCTGGGCAGACGGGCGTATTCGAGAACACGCTCGACCGACACGATGTTCGTCTCCACCTCGACCGTCTGGCGTACGATCCAGTTGAGCGACGTCGTAATCTGCAACGCGTAAGACATGGCGAGACCGACCATGCCCTCGCTCACGTGCCTGCCGCTCGCAACGGTGGAGACGATGCCCCCCGCAGCCGAGAAAATGACCAGGGCACCGATGAACTCGAGGCGGACAGCCAGCCAGCGGTTCGCGCTGATGGACGGGAAGTAGGCCTTGAGGTTGGCATCAACACGCCACTCATTCTCGAGCTCGAATCTCTGCTGCTGACGGTAGGCCCGAATCGTCGAGATACCTCCGAGAGACTCCTGGAAGTGGGCGTAGATGGGACTCTTGGTGACACTGTCGAGTCTCTTGAGCTCGCGAGAAGTGCGGAGGTAGTATCGCTGGATCCAGTAGTATATGAGGGTGATGGGGATGATGAGCGCGGTAAACGGAGGCGTCGTGACGGAAATGATGGCCAGGGTGAAGCAGGAGCGGGCAGCATTGACGAAGAGCATGTTGAAAGTCCTGGCAAGGACCTCGTCGACCCGGTAGATGTCACTGGAGAATCGGTTGAGGATGCGACCCGTCGGCGTGGTGTCGAAGAAGGACATGGGAGACCTGAAGATGGCGTTGGCCATCCTCTCGTGCAGCTTCCTTGACGCCTCGATGGAGCAAAAGATCCACAGGATGAGCGTCTGGAGGACCGTCAAAAGCGAGGAGCCAATGCCGAAGGCGAAGTAGATGCCGATGTAGTAGCCCACATTCAGGTTGGAACCTGCTTCTTGGTTTCCTTCGGCCCACGTCTTGAGCCACGCGGAACCGCCGATTTGGGCCGTCTGGGAGGCCAACAGAGCGATCATGTAGACTGCAACGGCAACAATGTTGCTGTTCTTGGCGTACTCGAAGTAGACGTTCCACTTGACCTTTCCTTGCTCAATGTGCTCCTTGGTCTGCTTGGACTTGCTGCCAGCCACTTCTTCGTCGGTGAGCTTGCCACGGGGACCCCTGAAACTGGCGGTACTAGCGCGACGCAGGGTGGCCATGCTCGAAGACCGCTTCTTGTTCTTCATGGAGGCGGCGGTTTTGATGGGCTCCGTTTCCAGGAGCTGCTCTTGGGCCTCTTCCAACTCGGACTTTTCTTGGCTGCTACCCTCGACCTCGATAACGGTCGAGGTCTCGCTGCTGGAACCGCTCGAGCTGGCGGAGGAGGACGGATCCGATTCTTGTCCGGCAGTCTTGATGAGATCGTTCACCATGCCCTTCATAGCCACGAGCTGTTTGTAGGTTCCACGCTCGACGATCTCGCCATTCCTGATCATAGTGATGTAACTGGCCTGTGTGAGGACGGCGATGGCGTTGGTCGCAAGGATTCGGGTCTTGGTGCTCAGCAGGCCTCTAGGGCCCAGGACGTTCTCGATGATGTGTCGTCCTACGTGGGAGTCGACGGCCGAAAGGACGTCGTCCAAGAGGTAGATGTCCGCCCTGGCATAGACGGCGCGGGCCAGGGCCACACGCGCCTTCTGGCCACCACTCAAGGAGATGCCCCTTTCACCTACAACGGTCTCGTCGCCATCGGGGAGTTGAGCAAAGTCGTCGACGAGAGCGCAAGCCCTAACAGTCTTTTCGTAGAAATCTGGATCATAGCGGTAGCCGAAAATGATGTTCTCCTTGACTGTGGCGTTCAATATCCAGGAGCCCTGAGCGACATATGCCGTAGTTCCGTGGACTTCCACCAATCCCTTGACTTTCCAGAGGTCGCCCAGAATGCACTGCAGGAAGGAGGACTTGCCAGCGCCAACACGGCCGACAATGCAAGACAATTCTCCCTTGTAGGCTGTGAAATCGATGTCCTTGAGGGCCTCCTTGTCCTCGTGGCGGTTCCAGGAGAAAGATCCATCTCGGATAATAACCGTCTCCTCTCCCATCTCCTCGGGCGCCGGCTTGACCGTGATTGCATCAGGTTGGATCTCTTCGGCAGTCAGGAAAGAAGTCAAGCGACCAACGGCGACGCTAGCCTCGACGATGGAGGTAATGACCATGGGGAGAACAGCCAGGGGGAACGTGAGCAAGTTGAAGAGGGCTGGGGGGGACGATCGTCAGCACTGAGCACTGTCACGGGCGGGCCGAGATAACTTACTGAGGGCGGGGAAAACAATGTCTGCCGTCAATGGCTTGTCCTGCGTCAAGACAAACACAGCAAAGGTCGAACAAGAAACGAAGAAGGGCGCGGTGCTCCACGTGAAGTTGGCAAAGGCCTGTGTCGCTCCAATCTTGCGCAGGTTCTTGAGTTCGAGGTCGTTGCGGACAAAGTTGAGCTTGTTCATGAAAGCAGCGCCCCAGGCGTAGAGTTTGATGCTCTTCATGTTGTTTATGATCTCGTTGATCAGACGGCTCCTCTTATCCTTGTTTTTCATCTGCTCCTTCTGCAAGTTCCTCATGACCCTGGCAATGAAACCATGCGCAGGCATCATGATGATCATAACGCCGATGCCAGCAAGCATGGACCAGCCGACCAGTTGGTAGAGAGACACCATGCAGATTATGATCTGGAAAGGGGCGGACCACACTTGCTGGGCAAACTGGGTCAGGTCCTGCAGACGTTGGGCGTCAACGGCCATGTAGTTCACGATATCGCCGGTTGACTTGGAAGCGCGGCCCTCATTGGACAACCTCATAGACTTTTTGTAAATGGCGGATGCCAGGCCGCCCTTGATACGCATGCCGGTGACAAAAGCAAGCTGGAAATATTGATGCTGCCAAGTGTTAGTGGGACTAACGTTGGGCTACTTTTTGAGCGGCTGTACTCACAATCATGGAAGTCTGCAAGACGGCAATCGCGAACATGGCCAATGCAATGGCGGCGCCCTGGACCACAGGCTGATCCTTCTCGTCAGGCTCGTTCCAGGAGCGCACAAAAGCAATAAGGTACTTGAGAAGCTGCGGCTGGATATACTGGGTGACGTCATTGACGATTTTGAAGAGCGCGGCTATCGCGTAAGGACCACCATAGGCACGGAACATGGCGAGCCATAAAGACGGGTTCTTGTGGTGTTTCAGCTCGTACTCCCAAGCTTTGTTGAAAGCCTCCCCAGTGTTCTTGGTCCGGTCCTTCTTGGCAAGCCCCCACAGGTCGTCTTCTGTCAGATACTGCTTGTATCCGTAGCGCATCAGGGGGGTCATCCACGAGAAGGTTAACAGGGAGAAGACGGTGGCGTATTCAATCGGACATTCTTCTTCGTCGATCAAAGCCTCGTATGCGCTGATCTTCCTCGGCCACAGCCACTCAATCAGAAACTCGGCGATGGACAGGCCGAAGCCGACGGTGTAAGTGATGAAGTATGCCGGGCTCGTATCGTAAAGCTGCTGCGAGATCAGAGAGCGAAACTTGACTGCATAGGCAATCAGAAGAAAGAGCCAGTAGAACAAGACAACGCCGTTGGCGTTGCGCAGCCGAGCGTGCTCAATCCATTGGATGGCAAAAACGACGCCGAGAGAGAGGATGGTGGCCGCAGTCGTCCAGAACCTGAAGTCGCCGAACCAGACACCGGGGTAGCTGTAGATCTGTATAGCAAGCTGTACTGCGACATCGGCGATGATGAGTCCGAGAAGGGTCTGCAGAGGCGACTTGTCAGAACAGAGTTGCGGGGGGAGGAGGCGTCAGACCGGGAGGAAGCACTCACTTGCTTAACCCAAAAGTGCCAGTCCTTGGGAGCGTCCGTTGGCTTCCTGCGCTGGAGGAGCCAGGCTATGGCGAAAGACCCAAAGACAACGCCAAAGACGGCCACGGAAGCTATCCAGACATCGATGAAGCAAGGCGTGAAGTCATAGCGGATGGGGCTCAATGGGCCCCAGCCCTCCTCGTTACCGCATAGCGGCTGCTTGTAGCCTGCGGTCGCAGAAAGGTAATTGCTGCCGAGCTGTCCCAGGCGGTGGAAGCCGGTGAAGGATCCGGTGTGCAAGACGCGCTGCGGCGGATGGTCGGAATAGTCCATGACGAATTGCTCTCTGCGGTTCCCCAAGCCCGCCTGTCAACGCATGCTAGACAGCAGAACGACCACTCTCGGGAGGGAAGGAGGGTTCTCTCGTTGGCGGTGGGGATGTCTCTCGGGAGTGTGGTGTTTGGTAGGTTATGACGATCCAACTGTGTATGGGAGGTGTAGGTAGATGTTGCAGAGAAAGGGACGCCGCGACACGAAAGGGCGACACGATCGTTGGTTTGTCGTGGTGAGGAAGAAAAAAAAAAGTTTGGAGAGAGTCGACAGGGTCGGAGTAGAGTGCATGCGACGTTCCGCGATATGGATGACCGAAAGGTGTGGTGGAGGGATCGGGGGGTTGTGCGACGCGAGCTGCACGGTTTGTCAGCTTCGCTCAGTGAGTGTTTGGACGGTGTGGGAAACACGTTCGATCGGATTCGCCCCGAGGCTGCAGGCAGTGACGACTGGCTGACCCAACCACAGGGCTCACCGTGGTTTAGCTCTCGGGGAAAGTGGGGAGCTATGACGACCTGCATTGAGCGAGGGCACCGGTCCCGCATTCGGCCTTTGCCTTTTCTTTTTTCTTTTTTTCTTTTCTTTCTCACCCCCCCAACACACACACTACCCTACCTACAAGTCCGCTAACTCCGATACATGACTGACCTGGGTACAGATAGGTACGGTACTATATTACATAGGTGTTCCCTGCAGATACGGTGCACTAGAAACAATGGTTCCGCGCGTGTCAGCATCTCGCATTTCAGATAAGACGATGGCTCGGGTATCCCAAACCCGGACTGGACTGGACTGGACTGGACTAGGTAGACTGTCCATCCATCTTTGCCGCGTACCCTTGTGGGCGGCCCGAGTAGTCGTTGACGAAGGCACTCACTTGGTTGGTAATCCTGTCCGGATATAACAGCAGATACACGCACCTTTTCTTCACCATGCGGTTAAGTCGGACACTGAACAATTAAACTGAAATCCTGCGCGGGCAGCACCATGGTCCGGTCTCTTGTCTCCAACAGCTTATCAAACACACATCTGAGTCTGTGAAGATCCAAACCTGAGACAAGAAACACAACGCGAGGGGGATATGCACCCCCCGGATGCAACATTGCTTCTTTGAATTGTTCCCGCAACATACCTAGGCACATCCATCCCATTTAAGCTTTCGTGAAACCCCGTTTGTTGTCAGACGGGGCTCCTCCCACGTGCATCGTGACACCTCGCTCGTGCTTGTATGCCCATCCGTCGCAACCAACCCAACCCCACACCTTGTTGCATCAAACAACTGCATCGAGTCATCACGACCTTCAGAACTGCAAAGCCAGGAGAGGGGCTGAATCATGAGAGGGAGGAGCCCTTACACGGCAGACACCCCCTGCGGCCGCGATTCCCGCACTCCGACGGCATTCACCGTTGGGTGAGTTGGTGCGGTTGGAAACCCGGTATATCATGTTGCATTCATTACATCAAGACAGGCTAGGTGATGACTCCCCGGACCCGAGCTCGGGTAACAGCATCGGATGGCCGCAAGATCGGTGCGCTGCCACCTCGCCGGCAGACATGGTTGCGGTGTCTCCCAGACAGTCGCGTTTCAACATTCGGTATCGGACGGCCTTCAGAAGAAAATCACACGCCGCGAAGCCGAGAATACGGCCGACGATGCTCCGGACGGCCCTGGAACCTCATGAGGCCGGCCACGGACGGCTCTCTGGCTCCCGAGATGGCTTCGTCGCGCGGCTCCCGGGGTCGCGACGATAGACGGCGAGGCAGATGGGGTCGCGCGGTTCCAAAGTGGGAGTGGCATTGGGGCAGTTCCGCATGATGCGGGCTGCGGAAGTCCGGTTCAGCCCCGCACGACGGCCGCAAAACGGGCAAGGGCACGTTTGGCCCTGGTTGGACGCTAGACTTCGGATGATGCGTGGGATTTGGTATCCCCCAACAATCATGACAGCCACTTGACCTTGGCGGGAAAGAGAGGAATGTAAATCCCCCCATTATGACCAAGCAACTATGGGCAGCTGTTGCAAGGCGGGCAAGGGTGCTTAAGCAAATCGAGGTTGGGCTGTGAACGTAGCAAAGTGGGTGACTATAAACTACCTACCGACCTACCTACATCGTACATCCATACATGCATGGTACGTACCACCCATGCTCATGCCGCGAGTGATGCTGTGAACCAATCTCGAAATGGAGACATGGCTTTGCAATGCACGTAGGGACAAGGCCGCATTTGTTTACACGTGCTCATGTGTTTAGTCATTATCTGTTTTATACATTAAGATAGTTTGAGTACTACACGCAACGCTTTGTATCCACAAAACACATCGACATGTGCATAACTAAGCGTCGGGTCTCGTCAGACACGATTCGTGCCGCCATAATTCCGATGCGCCATATTTTCGCCGTCCATCCGTAAAACAATAATAATACACACAAATCCCACACTGACGCTGCACCTACTCCTTCAGGATCGTCGTGGTGTACGGCAGCGACCGCTTGCTGACGTAGCCGGTGTTCTTGTCCACGCCGACCTTGACGGTGGCGCTCGTCAGGGGCGCCCTGATGTCGTTGCACAGGCCGGCGGTCTGCTCCTTGGGCAGGAAGACGCGGGGCAGGCCCCCGGCGGGCATCTGCACCCAGAGGCGCCCCTTGTCGGCGACCGTGAAGGACTCGCAGTTGAGGACGTCGATGACCTCGGAGCCGATGGCGAACTCGTGGACGTTGCGGGCGATGGAGAACATGACGTTGTTCTTGGCGTTGACGCCGCCGTTGGTGTACATGGAGAAGAGCTGGCCCTTGCGGAAGGCGATGACGCGGCTGCTGTCCTTGCTGTGGTAGGAGAAGACAGCCTGAATCCGGTCCGTGGTCAAGAAGTTGGGGTTGGCCTGGGCGGCGTGCACCCGGATCTTGTTAGTCTGCTGGATCCAGCCGTACAGCGGCGAGTGGATGTCGTAGCCGCCCAGCCAGAGGGCCTCGCGCTGGTTGGGAGTGGCACCGCCGCTGTAGTGCTGCTCCTGGCCGTAGTAGACGATTGGGATGCCGTCGCGGAGCATGGTGAGGGCGTACATGTTCTTGGCCAGCGCCATGTCGTTGTTCCGGTTGGGGAAGCGGACCTGGTCCTGGTTCTCGGCGAAGGAGCCCAGGACCGTCGGGTCGATGCTAGGCGTGTTCACCATCTGCTGGGTCCCCTTGTACAACACGGAAAAGTCGCCGTCGACCTTGGCGAAGGCGTCGGCGATCCAGTGGTAGGCACTGTAGTCGAGGAAGCTGTCCATGACCTTCTGGTAGGGGGCCAGCACGCTAAAGTCGGTGTGGCTGATCTCGCCCATGAGAAAGACGCCGGCAGCTTCTCTGAAGCCGCTGGCGGGCCAGAAGTCGGGCTCGATCTCGAGGGCCGTGTCGATGCGGAGGCCGTCAATGTTGTACTTGGAGACGATGGGTTTGATCCACTCGGCATAGACCTTGCGGACGTAGGCGTCCTCGGTGCGAAGGTCGGGCAGACCTGAGAGCCAGCAGACCTGGATGGACGGAATGCTGTTCCAGTTGATTCCACATTGCTTGTGGTAGTACTCGGGCTTGTTGAATGGGATGTACTTGGAGTAGTTGCCGGGCAGGTCGTTGAGGCCCACGTGGTTGGGGGCGATGTCGACCATCAGGTACATGCCGCGGGCGTGGAGAGCGTCAGAGAGCTCCTTCAGATCGGCCTCGGTGCCGAAGCGCGTGTTGATCGAGTAGAGGTCCTGGGTCCAGAAGCCGTGGTAGGCCTCGCCGGCCCCCGGGATGTTTCCTTCGATGTTCTTGACGATGGGCGAGATCCAGACGGCGGTGGCGCCCAGGTTCTGGATGTAGTCCAGGTTCTTGGTGATGCCCTTCCATGTGCCGCCGCAGTACAGGCCCTGGGTCGTGTCGCATGCGGGCTTCGAGCCATCAGACGTGGCGAAGCGGTCGGTGAGGACTTGGTAGATGCTCTGGTTGCGCCACCCGGCGGCGTCCAAGGCCGATACGCCCTGGATAGCCCCGACGGCCAGCAGGGAGAGGGTTGCTGCGATGGAGCGCATGGTGGATGTGGAAAGGATTAAAGATATTACGGTACGGGCTTATAGGCGAAACGAAAGAAGGCAGAAAAGAGACAAGAAAAGATGCTTGGAACACACAATGCAACGAGAGTGAGTGAGTTGGTGAAGGATTGGAATGCAGTGCCTGGTATGGAGTAAACGAAGGACAGTAGCGAAAGGCAGAACGAGTGAGTACCTTTGCTACAACGGTGGCAACTGCAGATGGAGGCAAGAACCTTGACTGAGTGTAAAAGACGCTGGCGGCACGGCGCCCATGATATATTGCCGCCGACGAGGACGACAAAGCAGGATACGCACGAAGCTCCTGCATCCCGGTACCGACCCGACAGCACCGCCTCATCACTCGTCGATGTGGCAACCCCTTCAACTCGTCCCTGTCACCTATATGAGCTGTGATATAGACAAACCGCGAACCACTTGCCGGATGAAGGGGTCCCGACCGATCGGAGGCGCCCCGGACTGTCTCTTTAGAACCAGATCCCGGCCGCCATCTCCATCCGGAGGTCCACTTTGGCGCCTACCCATACGGTAGGTAAGGATCCTTAATATGTATTGGTTCAGGTACCACCAAGCTAGATATGCAGAATGTAGGGAAACACCTTGGCGGGTGGCGGGAATAGGCTTGGAGAGCGGCAGAGAAACTTGAGGAAAAAGCAGCGATGGAGGAGGCAAACGGGCCGGAGGAAAGCCCCCCCCCTCTTTCCTGCCGTATTGGTATTCTTGAAGCTTGACGAGGGCTCGGCACTATAGTCTACCTACCTTAATCTAAGGATACCTATATACATCGTACGTACGGCACTCACCCCGGCTCTCACCCGAATTGCCGCCCGGACTTGTATACTGGATTCGTAAGTGTAGGTTTCCCAACTCGGAAACAGGGCATGTGGGGCGGCGGCTGCACGGAAGAAACAAATGGGGCCGTTATCCCCGATTAGTCAATATTGCACCCTCCCCTGGCTCCACGTGTGGCGGCCCACCCTAGGTAAACGGCTTATCTACTCCGTACGTAGTATAGTATTGGAGCGCACGGTACACCACGCTCTCGATCAGGTATGGTCGCACGTCAAAAAAATGCAATATCTGAACCAGTTATACCCATGCTGATAAGTAGCCAACTGAAAGGTTGTACTCTACCGCTCGTGGAAGCCTTAATCCGATCCTGATGGCGTCAGCGCAGCGGAGCTCTACACGTGTACATCGGCAATCGAGCTCCGAGTGGGTTGGGCACACAGCAAGCAACACGCCGCAAGAAAAGGGGCACAAACGACCGGAGGGGGCTGTGTAAAGGAAGAAGAACGGAGCCTGCCTGGCCTGTCACCTCGCGAAGCTCCCCCCCCCCCCCCCCCACTTCCCTCGGACTCGCTCGACAAAGGGCCGCCATTTTTGGTGGGAGACATAAGGTTGAGGAGGAATCCAGGAGGTGAGCTGCAAGTTTCATATATCACCGCGCAGCGGGTCGCGCCGAGCCCGGAAAACAAATAAACAGCACACCTCGACGAATCGAGAGTCACCGCCGTGTCAATACGTTCCACTTTCCAGCATTACACGTACGTACGGGTAGGCTATGGAAAATCGAGACCGGTCCTTGCTGAGGCTGACAAGACTGCCATTGCTTCCTCCTACATTACTTAATTAACTATGGAGGCGGCTTCGCTGACAAACCTTTGTGCATCAGGCGTTTTTTCGGTCCGTTATTATATTGCCCATATAGGACCGGACCTGTGCTTCTCACGGATACCCACCCCCTTTTGGGTAAAAAAAAATGGGACGAACCTTGTCAACACAGGGTTCCCGAGGCCTGTGCCAGTAGTGCCCGTCTCCTACCCGACCGCGGTGGGGGACCGGATGGATCAGATCGAGGTTGGCTCAATAAGAGAACTGACGGCACTTCTGGATGCTCCTCCTCAACGACTCATGCTTGGCTCCACCGCGGAGTCGGCCTCCTCGCCAAGGTCAAGGCCAGTCGTTAGAAATCCGTATCAGCCAAACTAGCCGACCCGAACCAAGTGAACAGCCGAGCCAAACGCGGGCTAAAACGCACCGCTCTTCGCAGCCTATGACTAACTACTACAGCATTGCATCTGGACACGCTTGGCCAGGAGATAACGATCGTGAAGGTTCCGACCTGATAGGCATCTTACGGGCAAAGGCATGCATACTCATAGCGACTTCGATTTTACGTAGATGCTCTCGCGATCTTGACGCAAACAAAGGACAAAGAGCGGCGGGTTGTCGAAAGGCAAGTATCAGTCGTGGTTTTGCGGACATGCTCCCGCTCAGCTGGGGCTCTACATGGCCTCCTTGCAGCAATCTGTGCTTAATGCCATGCCGCAGGCTACCGAACAGCCTGCTTGATCGCTTTGAATCCGCCTCCATGGACAGCAGGCGGAGACTACATGACAATGGGGCGAAATCTTTTAATACATACATTGGAGGGAACTGAAGCGGGAAGAGAAGAACCCGAAACCCGAAGTTCACATCCATGACTTTGTCCTTGGAGCTTGGTGGACCTCAGATGTCTCCAGTTTCCGTGAACCAGATCTGTGCATGGCACAGCACGGTCAGTCAAGCCATGTTGCACATACGACATGCGCCGGGCTGGCCGGGGTATTGTACACCGGTCAGAAGCCAGATAATACTAGGTACTCGCGTGCCCCTTACGATGCACGTGCCAAAGGCAAAGCACTGTTAAGCCCAGTAAGCATGGTCTAGCTCTGACCATAGAGGGCTTCAAGAAAGCCAGACACAGCTTTAGGTATGCATTGATCAGGATGCTGAGGAACTTTTTGCTGGTAGGCTTCCCCGGTCAATTTCTTTCCCGCTCAGCCAGCCAAACCGCTTCGATCTGAGTTGTTAGTAACAGCAAGGGAAAGGATTCCCATGGACAGGTACACCCTTCATATCCCAGCTGTTGCTTTTCAATGGCATAGAATGAGGGCGAGGGCGAGGGGCGGCAGTCGAAGTCGTTGCTAGAAAGTACTGTTCTGGATATGATCAGGGTTGTTATGGTACTGCAACGCTGCTATCAGGCATATAATGGCTGCTAGGTATTTGAGACCTGGTTGTAATGTTCTTGAAAGAAATCCGAGTAGTTTGTAGAGATGGGAGAGGTGCAAGAGCTGGGTGTATCACTCGGGCTGGCTTTGTTATACCCTCTGTGTTTTAGTTAGGTAACTCGATATCTATAGTGTACCCTCTAACTTTATATTGTGTTAAGTACTAGCCAGGTATAGTACTTTTCTAGTGTTTCTAGTGTTTTTTAATAGTTCACGACCTCTATAGTGTATCTGTGCGACCTTATCAAGGAATATAATCGTTCTAAACCCCTATAAGCGGTCTAGTGCAGTTCACCTAGTAAATGTAATATCCCAGTACGTAAAACCCAATACGCGGCACCTCTGGCCTGTACTGTATCTTAATATCTTAATGCAGTATAGAATACCTAATAACGTAGAGTAACTGCTAAATCTAACTTAACTTTAACTATAGCTGTATACACGAATAATCTTTAGGTGCCGGAACGTTAGCGATAACCGGTAACGATGGCACTGTTGAATCTACCATCAAGGTCGTGATGGCTTCGTTGTGATGACTCCGAACTCTGCCACCAAGGTCGTCGAAAACCTTGCGCCGTGAGTCACTCTGAACGGCTCGTCCCTCTCCTTCCATCTCATCCATCCTCACTGCGCTCACTATGCACGCCACCAGTCCGAACCCATGGGGCCTTCCTCAGCCCGAGGGACACTCTGCCCCTCGGGCAGCCTATTGGGACTTCGTCCGAACCGGCCTTCGGGCTAAAGATCTTGACCTCCGGGCCATCATTAATAGAGAGTTTAACTCTCTGACCCTCACTGAGAGGAGTATTGTCGGCGTCTTTGGCCTGGAGCTTCTGGCCAAAGACCAGCCCAGCGATGACGTACGGCGTCAGATCTTAGGATTTGATTCTAAGCCGGAATTCTCTAACCGGCTAGAAAATCCTCGCCTAGAGGACCTCCCGTATTATGACGACGCTGTGCGACCTTATAAGGGGCTGTCTTGTATTAGTACTTTAGTTGCTAAAAGTGCGTGCTTTGCTATATAGGCAGTAACGGACGACTTGGTAACTGAAGCATCAACTATCCGTCTGGGCAAGGCTTGTGAGGGGACGTCGCCGTAGTCGTATCAATATCAATATTGATCCGGAGTGGAACAACTGGAAAGCCTTCACTCCGGTCACTCCCGCTCTGGACATATCGGTAACTTTGCCAACACTACCCTTGCGAGCTTCAGGGCGGACTTTGAGTATTGGCCGAGACGGACAAAGACTACCCTTTATGGATTCGTATCTTGCAGGCAGGTATCCGATTTTTTCGATCCTACCACGACCGCCTGTATCATCTTTATTGAAGTACCTAACCGGAGAACAACCACTTCCCTCACAACCTTAGAGGCCAGTTATCAAGAGACAAGCCTGTCCTGGGCAGATACATCAGGACAACTTAAACGCAAAGTGACAATTATATACGACAATGAAGCAGATATTAGCTCAACCGAGATGCCGGCCCAGGGTATTTTACAGCCCAGACGAGATAGCAGCCCAGCAGGACCAACCGCTTCAGGCAGTATAGACACCAGGCGTCGCTTCACCTCGGGAGGTTCGACAAAGGGTCCTACTCCCATCTTTTGGCGTCAGACGTATCTTGTGTAGGCCAGGTTGTCTTTGCACTCTGGACGACGGGTTATGATCAGCATCTCAGCATAATTGTAGCCGTCTGAAGCATATGTTCGCGCCTCCACTTGCTCGAAGAATATGTGTTGTTACCGAACATATGGTTCGGTCCGTGGGGCTGCCTGGAGTTGGAGCACTCCCCAGATCATATCTCAAAGTGCTCGATTAGGTTGCCGCAGGTGAAACAAGGAGGAGTACTCGATAAGACTACAATGGTGATGTCCGGAGACAGCTCATGTACTTCTTTGGATGAAAAGAAGAAAGAAAAGGACAATGTGTGACGACGTTGCGGCCTGTTGAGCCTCAAGATAAGTAGGTAGAACACACGTTTGGAAAGGAGGCTGGCTACCTATCTAGGTTGCTTAGCTGCTGGGCCCAACCTTATCTCGCATCATGTGGGGGGCATGCGGCGGGAGAAATGCCAAGACCTGCAAACAGAAAACCTTCAGTGCCACTCACACACGATAAGATAAGAACGACGGCAACCTAGGGCCACCCCTCCAGCAACATCGAAACTTTATCCGACTACATCCCCTCGACCCGACTCCTCCTCCTCGCCAGGCAGCGCGCCGATGGGATTCTCACCATGACGAGCCCGCCAGCTTCACCGCGACGGCGGCACATTCTTTCATCAGTCAACCCGGAGGAGCGTCACGAGGAGGCGCCGCCGACCAAGAAGCGCACCTCACCCGGCGCGACAGAGTCGATTAAAGAAGAACACGCGACAGCAGATGACAGCCCAGACATACGGCCTAGATCATCGCGCATCCGTCTCAAGTCAAAAGGCTCCAAGCCGAGCAGATCACATCGCGACCGCGACGGTGACGAGTACCGTTCCTCGCACCGCCACCATCACCACCGTCGGCGACACCGCAGACGGTCGAGATCGCCGACGCCACCAAACCCCTACGAGCCACAGACACTCGACCCAGATGCCGCGTTTCGCGAGTCCTTGTTCGACGCGATGGCGGACGACGAGGGCGCGGACTACTGGCAAGGCGTCTACGGGCAGCCGATACATGTTTACTCCAACGAGCGCCCCGGCCCAGACGGCGAGCTGGAGCGCATGACGGACGAAGAATACGCCCAGCACGTCAGGCGCAAGATGTGGGAGAAGACGCACCAGGGCCTCATCGAGGAGAGGGCCCGCCGAGAAGAGGCGCGGAAACGCAAAAGCGAAGAGGAGAAGATAAATCGGAAGCTGCAGGAAGACATGGAACGCAGCCTCCGGCGCGGGGAGGAGCGCCGCCGGAGGAGGGTGTGGACGCGGCTCTGGGAAGAGTACGCGCAAGCCTGGTCGGAATGGGCCAACGACGCGGAAAAGATACCGTGGCCCGTGGAAAGCGGACGGCGCAGAGACGTCGACGAGAAGGAGGTCAGGCGGTTCATCGTCAACGGGCTGGCAGTGGAGGACATTGGCGAGAAGGAGTTCGCCGCGAAGCTACGCGAGGAACGCGTGCGGTGGCATCCGGACAAGATGCAGCAAAGGCTCGGCGGGCAGGTGGACGAGGCCGTCATGAAGGACATTACGGCCATTTTCCAAATCATCGACAAGTTATGGGCAGATACCCGGTCGAGGGCGTAGCAAATGCCGGGCTACACCCTTCGATCACCAACTTCTTTATGGCGCAATCAAAAGGCATTAACCACGCACAGGGCTTTGGGGCTTCCTGGGCAAATACGGGCGGGGGTAAGCATGGTCCAATACAGGCGTATGTAACACTTTTTCTTCTTGGGTGGTGAAACACAGGGTGAGGCAGATGGCAGAGTGGTTGGGTGCCCAAGCACGGCCAAGATGATCGGAGCTGCGTCACATCACCATCACCACTCTCCCCATTCGGGCGGTGACAGACTAGCGCATCTGCAACTCAGGAGAGAGACGCACACAGCTCAGGATACGAGCTCTCGCACAATGACACGAGCGTGGCCTTGCGCACACCCCTGGGACTAGGCAGTCAGGCGCACACCAACGGTGGCTGCATTGGTTACGACGCAGCCATTCTGTGTCCTAGCTGACAGGCACAATTACCCTATTCCGAGCTGTTGAAGGCTTCCAAGGCGCGTGTGACGGCAAGTGCCTGAAATTTCCCAAATCTCGTCCACCGACCTGGCAAATACTATCACAGAGTCGAGGCAAAAAAAGGCCGTCACGCAAACGGCCTCGAGTTAAGTGGCCAAGGAGGGTTGCTTGTTTCTTTTCTTCCGAGAAAAATAATGTACGGGTTGATGTTTTATTTATTGGTGTACAATTCGTACAGGTATTACATCATGATATATCTGATAATCCCAAAAAAGTCCAAAACAAGGCTGTGTGTTTGTCTACCCGTCACTTCACGAAGCGGCGTCCCTATCGTTTCCCCCTCCCCCCGGTGTCAAAAGAGTTCCGTGACGCTTTATTGTGGCTGCGTAATAATAAAAAAACGATTCTTGTTTTGCTTTGTTTTACAAGTTGGCAACGAGGGCGGCGCCGCCGAAGAGGGCGCCGAGCGCGATGGCGGCGGTCTGCTGGGCACCGCCGGCGGCGTCGGGGGCGGTGGTGGTGCCGGCGGCCTCGGTGGCGGAGGCGACTGCGCTGGAGGCGGCGTCGATGGCGGAGGAGATGCTGGCAGAGGCGGAGGCGTCGGTGGCGGAGCTGAGGGCACCGCTCAGGGAGCTCTGCACGGCGCCGGCGGAGGAGGTGATAGAGGCCAGGCGGGACGAGGCGTCAGCGGCGGCGGAGGAGGCGGCCCCGGAGGCGCTGCTCGCGATGCCGGAGGCCTCAGAGGCGATGGCGCTGGTGACGGAGTTGATGACAGAGCTGAGCTCAGAGGCGCCAGGGATGGCGGGGGAGGTAGTGGTCTCCTGGGCCTTTGGGGGAGGTCAGCATTCTCTGTAGCAATGGGAAGAGAAAGTATCCGAGGATCGGGGGTTGCAACTTACGGCAGCCAGGGAGACGAGGGCGAAGAGGGTGGCAGCGGTGAAACGCATCTTGAATGATTTTTGGGGATTGGTAGGTCGAAAGGCTAAGATTATCAACTTGGTTGAAGGTTGGTTCGGGGGATCGGCGAGTACTGAAGACAGTTGAGTTGGGTTGTGAAATGGATGAAAGGAAAGAAACGAGATGCTGAAGCAGCCGGTGGAAACGGTCTTATATATCCCCATGATGGAGCATCGTTCAGCAAAAGGCCAAGACGGTCAGCATCCCTCTGTCTCTCGACTCGATTCGTTCGCCCACACCCTCGCACCCCCTTCGTCTCCTCTCCGAGAAAGGCGAGGGCGATATTACGCGATCCTCCGCAATCCTGGGCGGCGGCCGTACACTACGGAGTAGGTACATGTAGACTTGGCGCGTTCATGGTGAGGTGAGCGGTACGGCATGCCGTCCGTGATGGGATTCCTCCTCACATCACCTCCACACGCCCCACCCACCCCCCTGTGCCTTACCTCGCCAGCTCGGGGAGGCGAACACTGGTGAGGAGGAGGGGGCTTGGGGCTTTGCGACTAGGTTGCTAGTCTAGCGGGCCGCGGGTGGCGCTCCGAGACTGAGACGGTACGGTACCGAGTCGTGTGCGGTGTACATGGGGCCGTAGCGTAGGACGGAGAAAAGGGCAAAGGCAGAGAGAGAAGCAGCGAAGAGAGAGTGAGAGACGGAGAATGAGAGACCCACACCCTCACGTCATCCCTACGGTACCTAGCTTGCGGCCTCTCGACCGGGCCCGGGTCGTGACTGAATTAAGGTAGACATACAGTGCCTGTGATGCTGGTGGTTTGGACTCGGGGGACGTACAAAGTAGTACAGCTTGGTACCTAGGTAGGCTGAAGCCAAAAACAGCAATCAGCCAGGCAGGCAGGCAGGCAGGCAGGCAGGCAGGCAAGAAAGCAGGCAGCGAGCAGGGCCCTCATCATGGCCGTCAATAATCTGGGGAAAGAGGGCAGGTTCCCACCTGAGCCAGTACGGAGAGCAGTGTACGATAGGTACGTACATGTACAGGATATATTGTACGATGTACATACTACCTAGGTACGTACATCGTACCTACGTCGTGGACCGCCCCAGCATGACGACTCCTCTTTCTCTCTCTCTCCCCAAATGAGAGAACCGGCAGAGGTGTTCCGTCGAAGAATCCGATGACCGGGGGAGGCGACATGTTGAACAACCGGTTGATGATGGAAGCGAACGCGACCCCCAACGAAAAGAAGCGTCAAAGCTGTGGAACCGGTACTGGACTGGTGCTAGCTGAACGGTGCACAGCAAGGCGAGACACACACGCGCATACATAATACATGCCAAGACCATCCTACCCGCGCAGCGTGGCTAACGTTGTTCCAGAGGAGGAGAGGAATGAATGAATGGATGAATGAAGAAGGGGCCCGGGGCGTGCGTGGTACCTGAATACCGAGCCAGCCGATTCCCAAGATAGCAACCAACGGCAGGGAGGGGGGGCTCGCAGCTCGCCGGCCGTAAGCCACGCGCGGGTACGAATACATGGCATTGGCGCGGCGAGGAGGGGGAGAGGTAGGCATTCGTAATCGTAGGTAGGTAGTTTAGGTTGTAGTCCGCAAGCAGCAGTGAGTGAGTGCATTGAAAGGAGTGACGACGGATAAAATAAAAAAGCCAAGCCACTCGAACGGCGGGGCCAATGACACCATGGCCAAGCAAGGACCGGGGCGGTGGCGGCGGGATTCGCCAGTGCTCCTCTCCTCTCCTCTCCTCGTCTCCCTGGCGCACCGTACCGTATTTGTACCGTTCTGCGGCTTGTTCTGGGATACGTACCGTACCCCAAAGCAAGCGGAGGCATACCTGCCTAGGTAGGTATCCGTACCTATAGGCTACCTATGCACTACCACAAACGGGAGAAACGGCATTGATTGCTGGGCAGGATGGGTGTCACGGGGGAAGCAAGGAGGACGGGAGAAGGAAAAGAAGGAAGAGGAGAAAAGGAAGGGACCGTCGGCTACCCAGGTATCTCATCTCAGTCGGACACAATTGACATGGCATCTCGAGTCGTCGTCGATACCTAGTAAGCAACGCCGATGCCATTTACTGTACTCGCCGTAATCAGACTCGTCGTAATCGGCCGGTTGTCGTGTTTCCTCGGATCGACACTGATATCCCGAAATGTCTGTATTGTACCTCTTTGCCGAGGGCTCTTCCAGCTAGTTTAGCTGGTGCTGCTTGTCAATCACCCACCGTCCTGTCCGTCCAACGCCGCCTGCCAGCACAAACTCAAATGGTCTGTCCCAAGTGTAGCTAGCTGCCTCTCGTCTGTTTCTTTATTTTAATTTTAACATTTCATGTTTTAGTTTTTCCTTGCTGACAGCCGGTAGAAGAGCAAACTTCTCCCGCCCCCCGGTCCTGTGAAGGGGAATATGCCTGTGTTTTGTTTGACTACTACATATAGCGTGCCTGGAGTCTTGATGCACTGACGGCCGGCAGGTCAAAGCAGCCGCGCCGGTTTGCTTGCCAATAACACAGATACAGCACCGGGCAGATTTGCCTCAAATGATTGTCTGGCGTTTGTTTGTCGGACCAGGCCGGACAGGATTGACCAGGACGACAGTATAGCCGCCAGAAGCCCGAGCCCCTTGTTGGGTTTGAACGTGACCATACTTTCTTTCTTATATGCTATGACGTGTTGACGTGGAGTGTGACAGGGGGGAAGGTGGCCTCGGTCCGGACAGAACGCCTCCCCTGTCCATCCTCTTCTTTCGTTCTCCTTTCAGCGTTCGGCAATGGAAAAGACATCATTGGGAAACTGGGAACCTGCCAATGGGATAAAAAGAAAAGGGGGAAAGGGGGTGGTGGGCTGGACCCGGCGGACGCAATCGAAGTCCAGTCAGTCCCAGCACTCCCACAAACCCCAGAGTGTCGTTTCCTGTGCTGTGCCTGTGCTGTGCTATGCCTGCTGTCGGACTGCCAATACTGCGCCAATAATGACCTTTCGACTTTGGCCCCCCCCCCCCCCCCCTTCTCTTCCACATAAAAAATAAAAAAAAGTTTAAAAAAAGTGCTTTTTCATCTGACATCGGCTGAACCGTCCTGGATCAGATCAGACGAGTCGGACGACAAGGATGGGCGGAGCGAACAAGCGGTGGCGTTTTCGTTGTCGTCGTCGTCGTCGTCGTGGTCTCTGCATCTATGCACCAGTCATACGATGTAGTTTGGATCTTCGGGACCTTTGTACGAGGCAGAAATACGTACCGGTCAGCGAGAGCAAAAAAGGCCCAAACGGACAAGAGCCCTGGACCTGAGCATCTTGGCCTATGGCTGATTGCTTGTTTGTTTATTTCAATCAATTATTATTGTTACTTATGCGTCAGTCATTCACGTTTCCAAAACTCACCTGCCCCCACCCCCCCGGTCCTCTCCTCCGTCGCGCTACTTACGTACACGCGCGACACAGGGACCCTACGTCGTCAAGCACGCCGTTCGTTTCGGAGTACGGCGGCGCCCCCCTTCTCGTCTTGGTGCCATCGTCAAGGTGAGGCCTAAACGCAATCCCGCAAGCGAAGGCAGTACCAAGGAAAGGAAAGGAAGGGGGGGCTCCAAATTCCTGCTTTCCTTTCCGTTGGGAAGCTCTACTATGTAGAGTTGTCTGACATACAAGGCTCTGAGGGTGTGCGTTTCACCAAGACTTGGAGGGAATCCCGTGTTCCGCCCGCCTGCTGCCACGAAAATATGCTGTGCGACTTCGCCAACCTTCCTCCCCCCCTCTGGGAGCGTGAGAGTGAGATGCACATGTGAAATGATCACTGAGATACAGTTTACAAGGCAGTTGGTTCCTCGTTGGGTCGCCAGTTAATGTAAAATGATCACGAACCGGCAAGCAAGCCCCACGGAAGGGGGCTGACTGACTGTCCTGCCGCCTCAATGGCGCACGTCCGCCGTCGACCATCCACATCTCACTCGTCCCAGCGTCCCACTGAACAGAGTAGTGTATGTACACCAAGACGGTGGGCAGCAACCTCGGGAACTCTCCATCTCGGTTGATTCCACCAGGGATTAAGGATGCAATACACTACACTGGAAGGAAGCGAACGGGGCAGATGGGAGCCACCCCAAATGGTTTTGGTTCATCGGCGTCATGACGTGCTGACGGACGGGGGTGGCATCACACTGGCATCACGGCATGGCAATAGGCGAAATCAAGGACTGGTTTTCGAACGCGGCAGAGTCAGCCCTGATGCAGCTTACATCCGTCCGTTTCAGAAAGCTCGGATTGACCATTGTTTTGTCATTTGCTTGATTGCCTAGGCTCGGCATTCTGAGGTCTCTCGGCTGGAAGAGGGGGGCAGAGACGTGAGTGGCTGAAGCTGGGTCAGCTTCGTGCGGATAAAGCCTATACCGGCAATCTCCCTCCCCCTCCCGCCCAATTATCCCATTTCGCCCATCCACCAGGTCATCATCTTCCTGCCTCGTCTTCTCTCCTCTCCCTGGCACAGCGAGGCAAGCCTTGCGCCCAAGGGCGACTCAGAAGGAGCGCGACCGCGGCGCCAAGTGTCCCGGCCCGCGGCTCCCATCGCGTTGATCTGCATGACGCAGAAGCCAGGATGCGAACCTTAATTGGACATGTACCCCACATCTCAGCACCCCCTCAATTCCTTTTACCTGCTCGTCTCTCTGTGTGGGTGGCTTTTGGCACAGTATGTGTCCTTGTCCGGGGCCCACCCCCATTGTGCCTGTACGTGTACGAATACCTAGGCAGGCGTCGATTGGCATTACATAATGGCCAACCCCCTTTCCGTCAGGAAGGGTGTTGCAAGCCACCGAGCTCTGCTAAATTAAGCACCAAGGGGCTCCTCTGGTGGTGACGCGTAATCCTTTGCCAGCGCAGCATAGAGGCGGGAGGGCCGGGTATTGCCCCCCGTCCAACCAAATCCCGTACTGGTCAGCAGATTGGAGTAATGTAAATCGCCCTTCAGCCCCTTCCCGCGCAGTCCAACTGGTACGTCACCAACCGGTTCGAGAGGCACTCTTTCCCGTGTGGCGGTGATGATACGTGGCGCAGTCCGCCTGCCTGCATATCTGTGGCGGCCACCAGACGGCTCCTTGATCGCCGAACCATGCGCAATACCGTCGGGCATAGAATGCTCAGCCCATAACCTGAGCAACCCCCTTCTTGAGCTCGTTGACGATCTCGTGCGCCTCTTCGACCGATTTCGCTTCGAAATCATAGCGCTTACTCTCCGTGTCCTTGTAGATGAAAAGCTAATACGCCGCCTGTCAGCTTATCCCCCTGCCGCGAAATCCCGCCCGCCAATCTGTACGTGCACTCACCTTGAACTGGTTTGGATGCTTGCTCGACACCTTGCATCCAATCACCTGGGAGATGTGCGCCGTCGTTGTCTTTGAGTCCCTCGTCGTTGGCTTGATGTGCACATACTCCCCGTCAATCTCGAACCGCTTCTCCGACTGTGTGATCATCCGCACTGTGCGCAGGCGCCAGACCACCCACGACTTGTGATACGCGCTCGTGAATTCCGCCTGCTTGATGGCCTCCTGAGCCAACGGGTGGCTTCCCATGATGTGAGGCTTCTTGGCTTTGCGGCCCGGCTGGCCGTCTACAAACGGAAGAAGCTTTGGTGAAGCACTGCTCGGCGACCCGGTCATGGCGAGTGGGCCGTCCGTGGCGAAGCGGCGCCGATGCAACTCCAGATCTGCCAAGCTGCCGATTGCAGCGACCTTGGTGTCGAGCAGGATCACAGGGCCGCCGCCGGGCATCTTGAGAACGTGGTTTGCCTTGTCTAGCTGTCTCTTACGACATACCATGTCGAGGACCTCGGCCATGTACGTTTCCGTCGTCGTATCGAGCGTGACCAGCTGCCCGGGAGCCACGTCCGTCGAGTGAAGATGCACCCGCAGTAGCTTTTGTTGACCCCGGCTCGTGTTGGGCGCCGCTGCCGGCGCCTGAGGTGCGTCGGCGAACATACTATGCTGTTGACTATATGTAGTATTCGTGACGGGGTTGGGGCGAGGCTCTGTGGGGACGGGAAGGAACGAGTTCAGGTTCGGCTGCGGCGTGTTGCGCGGCGTCAAGTCCTCGTCGGCCTCTTCGGCCGTTTCTTCCTCCTCCTGCGGCGTGATGCTCTGGTTCTCCATGAACTCGGACTGAGTTGCCTGGACCAGGCCAAAGTTGTCGTACGTCTTGGAGTTGGCGCGCATTCTTCCGGCAGCCCGGTTGTTTGCCGTGGTGAAGGATGTCAGCGCCTTGTTGCGCTCAAACGGCGGGAAGTCATCGTCCACTTCGCCGTCCTCCTCGACCATTCTGAGGGTAAACCAGTTGATGTTGGCTTTATCGGCGGGGATGGGCGGCTGCCGCTTCTCTTCGTTGTATCTCCAGAGTGCGAGGCCGATGAGGTCCGCCACTGTTACAGGCCGATCGCCGCCTTCGCCGTGATGCACCATGCGCCGGATGGGGACTTCGAACGGTTTCGCGGGATTATCGGAGAACGCGGGATAGATTCGAACCGCGATGGGGTTGTTCTCGCCCTGGCCAGACAGGGCCGCAAAGCCCTCAAACGGCACCTTGGGCTTGGTCTTTCTTGCTCTGAGCGCGGCAGACAGCAGACTCTTGGGCTGGATCATGCTCATGGGCCGGATGGTGCTCATCGGACGGGGCGGCGGCAATGCCTGCAGAATGCGGGGCGGCGCCTGCGACTTGCGGATGGTAGACGTCCTCGTAAACTCCCGAGGCGGCGTTCCGACAACTTGCTTGTGAGGGAGTGGTTCTGGGTTCTCGACGGCGTCCAGGATCGACGCCGAGTCGATGCTCTCAATGTAGGCACCTGACATGTCCGATCCATCGGAATCGTCCTCCTCTTCCTCCGGCAGCAAGTCGGTGCCGGCCCGCTTGATACCGAGGCCCGGCTCCTCCATGATCTTGGCCTGGAGCTTGACAGACTTGGCGGCGGCTCTCGCGGCCTCTCTCTGTTTATGAAAACCAGAGGCGTCGAACTCGTTCTCGGAGGACACCTCGCTGCTGGTGGCCGTGTCTCTCCGTGCCCTCTCCTTGACCACTTCGAGCGCAGACTGAGAGCCTCGGCGAGCGCCGTGGGCTGCGCGGGGCGACATGGCTGGCGATTGCTTGATCTGCGACGACTGAATAGGGCTGGAACCGGCCCTTGCGCGGACGGGCATCTTGGCGAATTTGATCTGCTGCGCCGCTCGCTGGCCTGCGTCGTCGTCGTCGCTCTCGTCGCTGAGATCACTACTGTCATCGTCTTCGAGCGTTTCGCGACGTCTCCTCCTCCTTGTAGCCAGGCCTGGGCCGATGGTATCGGTGCCTCCGCCAGTCAACATTCCGGCTTCATCCGGTTCATCTTCAAGGGTTACTCCAGCTTGCCTCGGGGCTTGAAAGTATTCGGAAGCGATCGCGGTTGGTATCGGGGGAGAGTAGCATCGTTTGACAAGGTCGGGGTTTGCCTGCCAAGCCACCGCCTTGAAAGCCGATGAGTTCATGAATCCCTCATTTAGGGTGATCAGTCGCTCGCCCACCCCGTCGGCGATTTCTGTAAGGTAGCCGCAGCGCAACTGGTATGCGACCAGCCTGGAGAACCAAGATCAGCAGGCTGTGTAAGCTTTCCGGGTACCCATCCCACCTACTCTTCGTTCTGGATAACCGACATTGTGGGCGGATGTGCTTCCGGTCATTGGGCTTGAATGAAAACGTTCAATCGCAGACCATTCCAAAGGGCATCAGATCAAAGGAGCTACGCCTGCGGTCTGAAAAGGAACATAATTGCGAGCACAGCTCGCCGGATTGCAAAAGGAAGAGTGCTGTGCAAGGTTGAAAGAGGAAGTCGCCGAGGGGTAACTACAAGGTGAGTCGGCAACAACCAACCCTCAGCCTTGTGAAACAGCAGCGCCGAGGAGATGGCTTGTGCACCAGTATGACGCACGGTCCTAGACTAGCCTTGTGGTGTGGCGGTGCGCTCCAGACATTTGGGGCACCTTGTTGATCTCGCAAGTCACTGTTCGCATTTTGTCTAACTCCATCTACAAACGACACACGATAACCTACAACCAACAGAAACGATGGGCTTGGTAGACTACGCAGATTCGTCAGGGTCAGAAGATGAAGCGCCCGTCCAGCCGACCAGCGCAAAGCCCGCGTCCACCACAGGAAAGAAGCCGTTCCAGAAAGTGGTCGACCGATCGAACCCAGGCAAGATCGTCGTCAACTTGCCGTCGACACAAGCCGAAGATCCGAAACCCTCGAGCGATGAGCCGCCAGCGAAACGCGTGCGCACCGGGAAGGGCGGCCTGTTCAGCGGCTTCAACTCCTTCCTCCCCGCACCGAAGAACGCCGCGAAGGCTGCCCCAGCGCGGAGTAGCAGCAGCAGCAGCAGCTCATCGCGGCCGGTATTCCAGCTTAAGACCGGCGCGGAGCCTGGCTTCAGCAGAGAGAGAGGAGGCGGAGATGGAGGGGGATCGTCGGGGACGAGCGGCGGCGGCTTGAGTCTGCCCGCCCCCAAGGCTCAGGCGCAGCCGACGATACCAGAGGGGATGACACCGGCGGACGAAGTCAAGTTGGTCGGGAAGCCGATGATGTTCAAGCCCCTATCCGTGGCCCGGAAACCGAAGAAGAAGACACCGGCCTCGGCTCCTCCTGCGGCAGCCCCTAAGGCGACACCTACAGCAGACAGAGGGTCGGAAGCGAAAGACATGCCAGCGCCAGCGCCAGCACCGAAGAAGATCTCCCTCTTCTCCATAGAAGCCGACGATGGCACCACGGACACGCCGCCGGACACGGCACCCGCCAGCGGCACATACGAGCCGCTCTTTGCGACGGAGCAGCCGACGGACAACGGCTACGCAAATTACGCGGCGCAGGCTGGCTGGTCGGCCCCGACGACGGCGCCCGACGCCGCCAATTCGCTCGACGACATCGCCGACGACCTCAATCTCTCGGCCGCGGCGCGGCGCGAGCTCTTTGGCCGGCAAAAGGGCGGCGGCGTGGGCGCCCCGCAGACGGCCTCGCGGGTCATCAACTTCAACATGGACAAGGAGTACCAGCACAACGAGGAGCTGCGGGCCGCGGGCCAGCAGCAGATCCACAACCCCGTGCGGTCCATCGCGCCGGGCAAGCACAGCCTGCGGCAGCTCGTCAACCAGGTGCAGAACCAGCGCGAGGCGCTCGAGGACAGCTTCGCCAAGGGCAAAAGCAACAGGAAGGAGGCGTCGAGCCGGTACGGATGGTAGGGCAGGCAAGCAGATGAGAGGAGACATTGCACGAATGATACCCGGATTGATGTGAAAACCTTTTTTGAACTCTCTTTTCTGATGTTGTTTGGTAATGTACATGATGGTTGATGCTTGCGCATCGCTGCTGTCTAGGTGCCCTACCCCCAAAATTTTGTACTCGTAAAGGTCGTGATACGCACTCGGAAAGAAGAAGAAAAGGCTATCTTGTATACACGGAAGAATGTTCACCAAACCGTCTCCAAAATGTCTTTTCCCATCAGGGAAAAGAAAAGAAAAAGAGAAAAAACACACACA
Organism: Colletotrichum zoysiae; assembly: GCA_030867305.1. NCBI lineage: Eukaryota > Fungi > Ascomycota > Sordariomycetes > Glomerellales > Glomerellaceae > Colletotrichum > Colletotrichum zoysiae. The sequence goes on along the minus strand of MU842934.1, from coordinate 102,296 downwards.
CAGGGATATCGCGAGGGCCCCGAAGACACGGAAACAAGAAAGATTCAAAAACAAAGTACGCTCAGCAAGTCATGACTGGGGCGATGCGGCCGGATCCAGCGCCGCCGGGTCCCATGAGGAAGCCCCACTCGCCCCGGGTGATGGGGGAGATGTCGTCGTACGCGTTGGGCGTCACCGGGCCCGCCTGCTGCCTGTCATCGTGGAGGACCTCGGCGATGGAGACGGGGCTCCAAACAGATACGGGCGGCTGGCGCTCCGGACGGGCGGTGAGGTCTTCCTCCTCGTCGGAGACCTCACCAGCCTTGACCTCGCGCGGCGGCGACAGCGGCTTGTTGTTGAAGTTGGTCAGCACCCGCAGCACGGGACCCTTGGGGGAGGGTGGCTTGGCGATGCGGATGGTGTTCACGGCGGCGGCCAAGGTGTCGACCTCCCTCTCGATCTCCCTCACGGTACGCTCCACCTGCTCGGCGGAGCCGACGCCCTCGATGGCGCCAACGCGGTCGGGCCCGCCGTAGGCTCTGCGGTACATCTTGTCGACGTCGTTGAGGGCGACATCGGTGACGCCGAGCCAGTCGTAGGAGCGGAGCAGGTCAGATTTGGACACCTTGCGACCCCCGCGCGAGAGGACCAGCCTGCGGAGCTCGTCGACGGCGTCCTCGAGCCTCAGGGGCGCGTCGGTGCGGGAGTAGCTCGAGAGGGCGGCCTTGAAGGTGTACAGGCGGTCCAGGGAGACGAGGGTGAGGCCCTCGGAGGCGAATAAGACCTCGTTCTGCACAATGGAGCGGCGGATGAGGTTACTCGTCACGCCGCACGCGGAGCCGTCAACGACGGGCGGGAGCCATTCAGTTCTGGGAGTGCGTGTCAGTGCGGGCTCTTGGTTATGTGGTGATGGGTGGGAATGAGGCTTACCCGATACGGAACTTCTTCTCGGCCCGCTCGATGGTCTGCCTCAGCGTCCGCTCCTGCTTGTCGGTGAGCAGGTCGGCGTGGATGAGGCGGATGCCAAAGGGGTTGGGCGACATGGGACCGGAGGCGTCGGTGATGGTGGAGGAGGCGGTGCTGGGGGTCATGGGCGGGGGCGAGAGTGGGATGCCCGGCGACAGGGGCCAGCGCAGCCGCGGGCCGTTGGTGTCCATGAGGAACGAGGGCGTGAAGACGAAGGTGTCGGGGGCGGAGGCGGAAGCGGCGCTGCCGGCGGAGGAGACGGAGGAGACGGAGGAGATGCTGGCGCCCGTGTTGGACCTGACGAGCTTCTTGAAGTTGAAGCGGGAGGCCGAGAAGGAGGAGTTGCTGGAGGAGGAGGCGGGCGGCGACATGGCGGGCGAGGAGAGGGCGGAAGACGAGGATACCGAAGTGGAAGGGAGGAGGGTGGGAAGCTGGTACTCGCGCCGGGCGACGACTAGGGTGACGTGAATGGATTTCCTCGCGAGGCGCTTGGAGGCGTACTCCAGGGCTTCGTTAAGTTGGGGCGGCAGGTTCTGAACGTCGAGGATGGAGGTGCCGGCCTCCAGGGGCGACGAGATGCGGCTCTTGAGCGCCATTGTGCGGTGTTTGGTGGGTGGGTAGGTCGTTTGGGTATAATAGAAGTTGGGGCGGGTAGCGTTTCCCGGGAAGGACGGTGAATAGCCCAAAGATGGCGACGCCAGGTCGATGAAAAAGTTACAAGAATACTAAGAAATTGACACTGAGCGCCAGGCTTCGTTTGTGCTGTCGATACCGGAATACTACTGCTGCTTCTGAACCTGTCGATAAGCTCTAAGTGGGAGAGGTCGAGTTTGGGGGGGGGGGGAGAGGGGACGATGTTATATTGACAGGAAGGATGCGCGAATGCAAGGAAGGCTCCCCAAAAATCCGAAACAAGAGTCATTTGGATGCAGGAACACCCCTTGGCGGTCACCTCGTCATTAAGATGGCGATGCAACTCAAAACAGCCCTATGGGGTAGGTTAGGTGTCTTTTCTTTCTTGGTGCTACAATGGTCTTTTCGGGCAGAGTCCCAAAGGGGAAAGCAGCTATCTACCGCGGACGGTGTGAGCGAAGAGGCTTTGGCAGTGACCCCACAACTAATTAGTGCCCACCCGCCCCCCGCAGCCAAGGTACGTACTTTGTACTTTTCCGGTGGGTGTGGTTTACGAAGTACGATGTACACCACGTACCCCTCCCTTCTCCCCAAGGTAACCATGCAACAAAAGAGGGGGGGTGGAAGAGGGGAACCATTGCCAAAGGAACACGAGGACATGGGAAAGTGAGAATACTAGAGGCCGGATAAAAATAAGGGTTCGCTGGGCGTTGGCGCGTCTGACAAGGGAAAACTTTAGCAACGGTAATAATGTACCCACGGTGTAATGCTAGGTAGGTAGGTAAAGCCTCTGCCAAAAAAGATGAAACCCGTCTCTTTTAGATGACATGTGCGATGGATGGGAAGAAGGCGGGACGCACGGTCGTAGCGCTACGGCTTAATTCTTGGTTTTGGGCAAGAGAGCGGCGGGCCACGCGCACGCACGAGTTGGATTTGTACTATGTATGTGCGTACAGAGGATACCGAGTACCAGTAGTAATCCACCTACCTACCTAGGTACCTAGGTATGTAGGGAGGCAGGCAGGTAGGTAGGTACCTACGAATATATGCGCGGGCTAGAATGGGGCGGCGACTGACTTCAGCAGGACGGGATGGCCAGGCGAGCATTTGTTTCACGATCTACCCCGATTTCCCGTCCTGATTCGACGACTTTGTCACTCGAGCGGGGAGGGTATCAAGGCCACGACGACGGGACGGACGACGGATGACGATGACAGCGTCAGGCTCAGTGGGCGGCGTCGCACATGATGTTGATAGAGACTAGGGAGGGAGAGAGAGAGGGACGGAGGGAGGCTGACGTTGCCGAGGAATGCATGCGGGAAAGAGGCCAAAGCTGGCCCCGCCTGTCATCTATCTCAGCACATCATCAAACATGCCGCCAACAACGACCTGTCGCGGCCAGCACCACGCGGGCCTCCGCTGTCGTCGATACATTCATTGTATGTAGGTAGGTACCTAGGTAAGTAGGTATGGAAGCTAGAGGAAGCCACTTCCTATTTCCAGCTCAGGATGGGAAGCTGCACTCCAATCACACGGTACCTTCCTTGCTTAGTCCACTTCCCTCCCCGCAGCGACAAAATTGGAACTGAGAAGGCACAACTGGCGATTCCTTTCTGTCGTTCCTGCTCAAAATCTCACTTGGAACGTCACCTACCCCCTATGTAGGTATCTACGGATGCAAAGTAGCTGAGCTACCTACCTAGCTGCTATCTTTCCCCGACTCTGCTGCAGAAAGCAAACACTCGGAACAGCACGACGGCCAATCGTAGATTTCCGCCATATCTCGCACGTGCAGTAGCGCATTCTGGGCGGCTACGATGCTATTTTCAGTGTCCAAAATCCACGACCATCAGCTAGGTCGGGCCAATTAGATGCCGTCCAAGTGGCCGCGGGGATCTGCTTCCAGATCGCCCGCCCGCCAAAAAGACACAAGGTGTGCGCGTGTGCCGAGCAGGGGTATCACCTGCATGTTGTGGGGCCAAACCGGGCCCGCCGTTCTCTCCAGTGTCGCAAAAATAGAATGGTGCTTCCTTCCCTTTCTTGCGGTCCCCCTTCATCACCGCGCGCCGGCCGAATGTTACCACGAAAGAAGAAGACAGGGACGCGCGACTCGAAACAAAGAGAATCAGTCGCTGTTCGGGGCATCGCGATAAGGCTTCCCCAGAAGAGGCAGTCACTAAGCCACTTTGCACGCGGAAAAAGCTTTCCAGCCCGGACCTCCTCGCAAGACAATGAACGAACGAGTCGACAATCCCCGTGGCGTCTACAGCCGAGCCGAGCCCGTTGTTCCTTGCTCTTCCCTCCCTCTCCCTCTCTCTAGGTATCTGTCTCTACCTCTTTATCGCAGACTCGCCTCCTAGCCGAGCCGTTTGGGGGAACCGTTATGCCGCGGGAAGTGGTTAGTTACTATGTATACCTTGGTACACTTACTAGGTACCTGAAGTTGGGCGGTCTAGCCTAGGTAATTTACCTGAAAGGTCGGCCGTCACGACCGTCGCAGACGTTCCCGTCCGGCGCGCTGGGGCCACGGGGAAAATGACAGGACGTGGGGCGACGGGTATACACCCAACCAAGCCACACTCACTAGGTACCTAGGTAGGTAGGTACCATAACGGGTCGCGACATAGCCCGCCACTTTACCCAAGGGAGCTTTCTCCCATCGGATTCCTGCGCGGGACATATCTCTTGTCGCTTTGAGGTGCCAGATCGAGATAGATTGCGTGGCCCCTTGCAGCCCACACAACGTCTCCATATGCCTTGGCGACTTCCGCACCCGAACCGTATTGTAAGTAATGTCGGGGGAGAAAGGCCAAGAAGTCTCTCGACTCGCTTTAACAGCCACCGCCATTATACCTACCTGCCTACCCACCTCGACGGCCAAGAAAACATGGAGAGTCAGTCGATCGGTCGTTCAGTCAGCTGCGAGGGCTACTGGAAACAATGCCAAGTGGCTTGGCTTGGCGGCAGCAATAGTCGAACACAACCATCGGCTCATCTACACCGGACAGTCAGACTACCTTTGTCAAGCAACAAAGAGAAGGGCATTGAGACAGAAAGCGCATGGATCGGACAAGGAAAAATGGGAAAAGAGACAAAGCAACACAATAGGACGTCGAAAAATACAATGCCTAGGGAAGAAAGAAGGAAGGAAAGAAGGAAGAAAGCACGTCCCTCGCCTTAGTTAGCCGATGTCAAAAAGTAAATTTCCCTCCAACTCGCTGAAGAATGCCTGACACTTTCGTCTTGACTCTTCTCCTTGGCTTCCCCGTCCCCCATCTCTTAGTCACTCTGCCAACTTTACAACGTCGCCCACGAACTGGAGAGGCTCAAATCCATCCCATCCTTGGCTCAAACACTTTCTCACTAACGACCACAGTCAGCATGGCTGGTGAACATGTCAACCCGCCCTGACGGGATCGAGAGATCGATCTCGGACCCCTACCTGACTGACCCGCTACCTATCCCTTGGCCCAACATGGCGGTACACCCGAAGCCAAGAAGCATCTCGGCCCCGACCACGTTTTTGCATCGAACCCAGAGGAAGTGCTAGCCGATGTTCGGGAACCCGAGCCCGTCGCGTCCGCTCTCACTCATCACGTCAGCCCAAGTCAGCAAACCTACTAGAGCCCCAACGGCCCAAGCCAACCTTCGTCCCAACAACCCTCCTCTTGATCGCGGCCACACGAAACCGTCAGAATGCCCAGTTTATCCGGCCTTCAAACCCCGGGCTTTGACCCTCGTGCCTTTCACCCACGGGCTTCTGCCGCCGCCGCCTCCGCCGCCCCGGCCACACTCACCAACTACCGGAATTGCGTCACACGGCCACGCTGGCATCTTTCTTTCGACCTCCTTCCATGCCACTCACCGATCATCGCCAGCTTCAACCCTCCCCCCCCGCCACGGGCCGGCAAACATCTCACTCCCTTATCGGCCCTGTTGATACGGCAAGGTGAAGGGGTAGCAAAGCATCGCCGTTCTTCCTCGGAAACGGCTGCGGCAGTTGATCCACGGCATCGCGGACAGCGTATACGATCGTTAGGCCGAGGACACATGTTTCACTAACACGCCCGCCCCCCTTCCTCTTCTCTTTCGTCGCCGACTGTCCTGTCAATCAGGTACCGTCCTCGTGTTCCGAGAGTACACTGCACTTTATCCCCGTATTTGGGCCACACGGCTCACCGTATTCGCCTCCTGAGAGACCGGGCCTCACCCGGCTTCAGTGATGATCTATGAAATAACGTCATGTAACATCCCGTTACACAACTTCAGATGAGAGGAGAGGCTACGTCTCTCACCGACGTGTGGTGTTGTGGTAGTCGCGACCACAATGGCATTATTTCCCGGGAGGCGGTAACCTGATTCAGCCCCATCGCCGTGACCGCATCCTCTCTCAATAACCACTCCGATCTTTCCCTCTCCTGGCTTGTTTGTTTCGCGGGTTTGTGGCTGCGGGCCGCAGAACAAGACCAGCCCAGTCAGCCAAAGTCCCGGCCGTTTCTTGAACATTCAGCCGCATGCGCCCCCCCTTGCCAAGGTTTCTGTCATGATTTCTATTTTTCGACTCGTCCCGCTGTAACCTCCCAAATGTCAGTCAGACAGAGTAAGCGCAACGCCCGGGGCGCGGTGGCTAATCGCTGCCGCTCGGCCGGTGGTTCTACGTCAGAACCCCCCTCCCCCCCGTTCCCTCTAAATCCCGCTTTCTCCTTCCCTTTTTCACTGCTCGGACCATCCAAAGGATCGGCGGGGGGTTGTTTTAATATTGAAAAAAAAAAAAGGAATTTGTTTTTTAGAATAAGAAGAAAGCCAAGATAATTCCCCACGTGTGATATACCATGCAAAGGGAAATGCCCCACCCTGAAAGACACCCTTTCGACTTCCTTCCCTATTCGGCAGCAGCTGGCTGTCAACTACCCTAGTCGGTCTGACCGACTACTGCCTACCACCTTAGTTTATTCATGTACCTACGGCGGTTAGCAAAATGGCGGGAGTACCACCGCAGAGCGCCAAATTGCCTCTTACCGCTCCAATCTCCTCCTCCCGCGTATCATCGCGTTGTTTGTTTGTTCCCCATACTTTATTTAGTACACCCTGACCCGCCCAAAGAAACCCAATACTGGAATCGTCTCCTCATCTGCCTTGAGCGCGGACCGACTCTCTCTCTCTCTCTCTCTCTGCATGCCGTTGTCTCTACTTTGTTCACTGGTCCACTCGTCACTTGCTGGTCAAGCCGCCAAAGGGCCTGGCATGGTGACATTTCATTTGCTGCTCTCGCAAGTCTGTGCCCACTCTCACGATGCCTTTCCCCCCTTTTGTCTCGTTTGTGCAGGTATATCGTCCGTTTCCCCCCAAGGGTGTGCCAAAAATAAGTCTTACAATTCTATCTTGCTAAGTAGACCCGCATGCAAGAGCATCGCTCGCTCACTCACTCACGGGTGTGGTCAGGGGCCTACCTAATATGGACCTTATACCCCATCACACCCTTGACGCAACGGCCTGCTACTGGGGCCGTACGTGGCATGTCAACCACCACTCAACGCCCCCTTTTACGTTCAAGGGCTGGCTGGCTGGCTGGAAACCAGACCAACACATGCCGCGCCCTTGGCCATTGACGTCCTCGTTGAGGTACAAGAAAACTTTTACCCATCCCTGGGTCCGTAAAACGCCGACGCGCCACTGAAATGCAAGTAGCCCTCATCACCCTGTATAGCGCTTTGTGCTGCCAATCCCAGAATCCATCCCAACCAAACGAAGACTCCTCATTCCCCAGACTCCTTGCGTGGTCAGACTGTTTCCGACCATGTCGCACAACGAAAACGTCTTTCAAAGCAATGCCGTAGTCATTCAATTCATCAAAGGCATGAGTGTGTTGTGCTGGCTTCCCGTCACTGGAGGTCTGACTCTGGCAGGTCCCCAGCCGCTTGCATGCTGATATCTGCAAGGCTCTCCAGCTGCTCCGAGGATCCGCACGAGTTCTCCCAGTCTTGGCCGCCGTTCCAGTCAGCCATCATGATTCTGAGCCGAGGGTGTCCGTGTCACTGTAGAGTCCTGGAGACATACCGGAACCCTCATCCTCCAATTCTTCCACTGTCATGCGTCGCAGCGGGTCAATGACAGCTAGGTCGCATGTCAGCAGCCGTCCACCACAAGGGTTGATCCATTCGTGACTTACAGCGGTAGAGGTCTTGGAAGTCTTCGTACAAGATAGGTCCCATCCCGTTGACTGCCACCCCACTTGTGAAGAAGGGCTCGCACTTGGCAATCACGGTGAGTAGGGGCTCCGTCGACTGCTTGGCCACCTGGGCACGCCTCTGCACAACATGCTCTCTAAGGTACATGAGGCAGTTCATAGCAAGCCTCCGGGCCACCACGTTCAACACAGCCGCCATGTTGTCGTCGTTATCATCGAGTGCTTCGTGGTTTGCAAACCACACAGACAAAAATTCCTCCGCCCCTCGCCGCACCTCAGCGTCGTAGTAGCCCAGCAGCGAGGGTGCCCACGTGGGAACGTGCTCCATGTATAGAGGGTAACGGGCGGCCCTGACTTCTTCCCCTTCATTCTGCAGGCTGACGTAGGCGAGTTTGAAAAAGTCGAGAAAGGCTTTGCCGTCCGTGTTTTGCAGGTTTCGGCACTGGAAGGCGATGTGCCGGAACAGTGCCTGGACGCAGCCTGAATTGCTGCTTTCCTCGGAGAACAGCACGGCGGCTCTGATATAGGGCGTCATCGAATACTGTACCACTTGACCCGTAATCATGCTCTTAATAGCTAGGAATACTTTTTGGTTCATTTCGGGGTTCAGATGAATCATGCGCTTGATTATGGACGCTGTGTAGGTGGGCTCCTGGTCGAGGTCGATCAACTTCTTCACAAAAGTGCTGCCGGTTCCTTTGTTCCATTCGTGGGTGAGAACATTCACCTCGTCAGGCGTCCAAGACATCTTGGGTGTCTGGTGCTCCATGTAGATCTCCAAGCGCATCTCGTGTGTTTCCACGATGGTGTGGATATCTATAACGTCCTCCAAGGCGTCCATGAAGTGGTCGATGAGCTGTATGATCATCTCATACGAGGTGGAGCGCGTATTGTTGATCCGGCGGATGACGTTGGTCAGCATTCGAGCGTAGTTGTTGGGAAGGTCCATGTTAGTGTCAGCGAAGACGATGCGCAAGACTCTGAAGAACCAGTCATCAGACATAAGCGCGGCCGTCTCCAGCGGGCCCATTTGTGCGAAAGCGAGGATGGTTTGGAAGACCTCGGGCCACGACCGGATATTAGCATGGAAGTTGCTCCAGAGCGTGTCGAACATTTGAACGACTTGCATCATGACAGGATCCTCAACCATGTCTGCCTGAGACAGGCCCCAGATCTCGGGTTTGGAGGTCTTGATCTGTCGCAAGGCTGTGATGAACAGGCTTCCGATCGAGTATCTGATGTTGCAATCGGGGTTTCTCTGAAGAAGCTGCCTGAACGCCTCATGCCTCTCCTGGAAGTATTCAAAGAAGTCCACTGCGCACTTAGCACAGTTGACGACGGCATGCTCAATCTCATCTCGGAACAGCTCGAAATAGGGGAGATCTTTGGTCCGAGAAGCAACCTGGTCGAGGTGGCCGAGAAGCATGTGCATGGCATGTTGCTCGACTATGTGCATGCTCGAGCAATTGCCACCATTTCGCATCTTTGCATGCTGGAACATGCGGAGCACAAACTTTGAATGGCTCGGGTCGTACAGGCAATGCCGTCGAAGTAGGACTGCATTCTCGCCGTTGATGTGGTCTGCAACCTCGACGGGTACCTCCATTTTTAGTGGAGTAGTCAGCGAGAGGCTCTTCAGCTTCTCCTGCTCCGCTCTTAGAACCGAAGACCGTTGGTAGAAAAGCATGTATGCGCTGTACGTCTTGTCGTAGGAAATGCCAGTCTCCGCAGACCCATCCGTGCCGCCAAAGGTCGACTCTTCCATTTTTGCTGGATCCCAGGGGGAAACGACGTCGTCGTTGAACTCGAACCATGTCTCTGAGGAGGCCGCAGTCGGCCGCTCTCGGATGTACGAGTAATAATGGCCAGACTCTGCCGTGCCTGCGTGAACGAGGACACCGACCAGCTCGAAGATGTCTTCTTCCCCGGGGTCGGACGGAGATCCCAAATGGTCGATGGTGTATGGGCGCATGTCGATCTTTGTGGGGAACGAGAAGTGGTCGTTAATCTTGCTTCGCATCAGGGTCCGGAGGTTGAAATCAAACCGTTTGAGATGGAAGATCAGGTTGTCCGGGATGTCCTTTAAGCAGGCTCTTTTGACCGCATCCACATGTCGATCGCAGCTCGAGCATTTGTACTTGTTGTCTCCCTCCATGATTTCGCCGTCGACGTAAGCCTGGAGACTATCCTGAAGCGTGCTCTTGCCCTTGATGTCGCACTGGATGGCCGAGAATGGCTCAAGTCGCTCGGAGATGTGATCGCATTCCTTGGAGGCAACCTGCTGGACAAGTTGGCCACCATAGAAGGACCTCAAGGCCTTTCTGTCATCCGCCGTCGAGAGTTGTCCTTCCCAGCGATCGAAAAGCAGGTTATAGAACTCGTCAACGTCCATCTGGTTGTGCACATCGATGATTGTCTCCTCATACGTCTTGATCGAACCGACAAGCAAGCTAGGATCGATGAATTTCCGAGAACTTTCTTGCATGAACGCAAATAGCTTCCGAGTTTCTCTGAGCAGCGCATGCGTGTTGGCTTGGCTTGGAACGCGAGCGTTCATCATGAATTGTCGGAACCCCGTGTTCATAAAGAGCTGGGTAAACAACGAGTTGAGATAACATGTGTTGGACAGGTTGCGAAGTCCGGCATACCCGCATGATGCTCTCACGGCAGACATTCGGTCGAACTGAGGCTGTAGCTCGTAAAGGTACGGGTCTTCATAATCGCGTAAGCCATTGTGGAACACGTAGTGACAGAAGGGGGGGGGGGGGGGGACATACCGATGTCAAACTCGTCGAACGGCACTAGCTTTTCGAGGTCCTCGAGCATAGCTGTAAACTCGCGGTCTCGGTCTTTCACTAACTCGAAGATAATTTTGCATAGAACCGATCTGGTGTCGGTTGACAGGATACAAGATCGACTTGAACTCAAGCCATGCTGTCCAGGGGGCGGAAACAGGTGTCTCCAGAAGAGCTTTTTCCCGAGGTTTCTGCGACAGATCAGCATTGCATGCCTCGGTTGTTTTGGCCTCTGGCTAACTTACGCTGGCAGGCTGGTCTCCAGATCTACATCAGACCCTTCGTCCAGGCAACTTCGTAAGAGCTTCACCAAGCCGTCGGCTACGGCGTCTTTGTATCCAATATGACCGAGTTGCTTGGGTTTATTAGCAGAGAGGTTCTGAAAGAGAATACCAGTATAACTCACTTCCGATGATTCGTGCTCGAGAAGAAGCCTCCCGCAATCGCTGGCCAAGGCAGGGATGTCAACAACGAAGTTATATTCGAAAGCCATTTCGCGCAAAAGTGACTGAGACAGGCCAAAGACTTGTCTGCATTGCTTCGGAGACTTCGCCGCCTTGGGGATAAGCCGGTGAAGTACCGGCCAGAGAAATTCGCAGAGCGAGGTAGTGTTCGGGGAAGACCTGTTGCTTGCATCAGACGACGGCGAATGACTGTTAACCAGATGGACATACTCGTCAGGAGAGATGACTCTTTCCTCTAGGAGCTTGGCAATATTAGCACGGATTGCCTCGGAAGGCTCATCCAAAAGCAAAACTCCCAACAACTCCTCAAGACTTGGCACAGCTTCCAAGGATGCCCAGAAATCAGAGTCGACGGAAGCACTGCGAAGAACTGCGGAGAACGTCGATGCGATCAAGGGAATAAGGCTCGTATGGCCTTGCGCGGTGATCGCCGACCAGAGGATTTCAATGAGGCGGTCCGCAGGTGCTATGGCCACGGAACTGGGCTCAATCTCGACTCCAGCAAGATCAGGATCTGCGGCAGTGTCAGAAGATTCATGATCAAAAGACTTTCTGATTTTACCTTTGAAAGTCAGCCCGTATACATTCATCAAGTTGAATGTTAACCGGTTCTTTAGAGCTTCCGAGGCACACCCCTCAAGAATGTCACGGTCAGAAATTGCCTCCACAACCAAGGCTCTCACTCGGACTAGCGCTTCAAGGTATGCCACAACTCTGGCATCATCTGCATGATATATGGATGACTGCACTTCTCTCAGTCGACGGCCAGCTGTGGCGATATACTCCGTCATGGCGTATAAGGCATAAAGCGACTTGAAAGGCTGCCCTGTAGGGAAAATCTGCCGATACGATGTGTCTGGTGAGTCAAAGGCAGCTAGCATGTGGGCGTCGGCAGGTAACTTGGTAAGGAAGGAATGAATCTGCGTCGATGTCAGCTTGATAGCACTGGGTGCAAAAAACAAAGATGCGTACCTCTGCGGCAATGACCTCCTGCATACTCAAGTAGTTCCATAGCTGGTCGAAGTGGCCCAGAATCTCGATTTCCAACAGAGAGGCGCCTGGCTTAATCCTGGATGCCATGGCTGTGCCGGTCTCCTCCCTTTTTACCAGGATTAGGCCATCGTGAATTTTCAATTCTTCGAGAGATCGACAGACATCGCTTTCATTGGGAGCAAAGGGGTGACCCCGGTAGTAGATCCGATAGTTGTCAAAGCCAGTCGCTTGGCGGATGCTCGCCAGTAGAGATGCGGCGGTGTTCTGTCTTCCAACCTCGAGGGGCATGATGTCTGTCTGCGTGTTGCCATCGAAAGACTGAAACTTGAGCTCAGCAGGCTCACCTTCGGCCACGCTTGGCGAGCCAGGCGTCAGGGCACGAAGATCGGGTGCAGAGAAATGAGCCTTGGCCTGATGCGCATTCAAAAAGTGCCGAAGAACCGCAAGTGATCGTGTGAAAATGCGTTCCTGCTCCAGCACCTGATCTTCGGTTGCCACAATAACCATGGGCTCATCGTCGCCGCTCCGAGTGCCGTCGTTGAAAGCCTCCAACCTCTTCGCAGAGTCTTCCATTTGCTTGAGGCAGCGAGCTACAAGTCCCAGGTGAACCTGACAAGCCCTGTGGTGCGGATACGCCAAGATGGACTCACTGTCGACATAAATGTCGCCCACAAGCGTCTGGATCGCGGCATCTACGAGTGTCATCTCCTTGGCTACAATTGCGGCATCTTCGGCATCAAGTATCATACGCCAGAGTTGCTCGACTCCGCTCTGCGCAAGACTTTCACTATCATCCAAGATGATATCGTTGATCTCGTTGACGCGAGGTAGCACCGCGTTCCTTACAAACTCCAGAGCACCTCCACAGAGGCAGTCGCGAGGGAGACTGGGCAGATACTCACTGAAGCAGACCGACAGAAACGGGTTTCCGTGGGCCGTCTTTGGGGTGGCGTTGAGGATCTTCCATGCGTCGTCCCGGTCGTCCTGGCAGGCGGCGCCATGGCCAACAAGCATGTCCCACAAGCGTGGTCCAAGGTCCGATGTGATTGTGGAGGGCTCGTGGACCAGAATGTTTGCAATGAGGTCCCTGCGGGGATGGTTGAAGGTTCCGCCAATAATTCGTCTGATGCCAGCTTGCTTGCCTTGCTCGATCGCATGCTCAAGCTCGTCCACCAGCAACAGGGTCAGGTTGTGCTCCGTCGTCAGCACGCGCAACTCTGAAACCACGGCAGGTCTCAGGGCCACCGAAAGGCACGACAAGGTCCCCAATGTCGTGGGCGTTTTCGAGGCTATGTCCTTGATGCAGTCGTGATAGATTTCTCTGCGAATTTCAGGCTCAATACCGTCTCTCACGAGTTCTCTCAATTTGTTCAAAGCAAAGTGGTGAACGTCGGGGTGAGCAACAACCGAATCCGATACGTATACCGAAGACTCCCGCAGAAGCCGGATGCAGATCCTCAGCGGCAGGACACTCTGGGTCTCTCCCGCGAGCTGAATCTTAGTCTGGAGCGCTTTGAGACTGTTCTCGCAAAGGCCTCGCACAGGCGGGGTGAAGTTATCTATCGGTAAGGTTTGCAGCTTTTCGCACAAGTAGAGCAGCTCCTCTTTGTAGAACAGGTTGACGATGGACGTCGTCATGCGAATGAGGGCTTCTGACACACGCGGATCCTGCGTGGTCGTAATTGTCTGCCAGAGCAAGTCTGTTTGCTCGCTGCGGTAGAATCGCGTGACCACCAAGAAGCCTACAATGTTGCCGCTCTCAACGGTGATTTCAGGGTGACAGGTTGGCCCCAGGATGTAGTCAACCAGTTTGGTCCCAAGGAGGTATTCGGCCACGTAGTTCAGAAAGAGCTTACAGTCCTCGTCCTCGTTGTCATTGTACCTTTTCCAGCATGTCACCAGATCATGACACATGGTCGAGGCCGCCATAACACGGAGCTGCATCTGGCTTGACGTGATCAGCTTCCCGAACACGCCCAATCGCCATTCTGAGGAGATGGCCTCCGGTGTGAACCGATGGGGCAGATCGGGATGTGCTTGCCGGTATGCTTTGAGCCGCTCCGTGGCCAGTCTATGATCGCTGCCCAATGATATTTTGAGAATATCCGATAGGGAAGTGACAAGACCCTGCGTCATTTCGTTCGAGAGTTGCGTCACCTTGTTTTCAATCGTTCGGTGCAAGGCATCCGCAACTAGGTGATACAAGGTATGGCCGTCCGCCAAGCGGCTTTTCGCAGATTCCAGGCTCGAAGAAGGGGTATCAGGTTGAATGCCTTGAATGGTCTTCTGGAGGATGAGAGCCGCAACGTTGCAAATGGGCGAAAGCACATCCATCAGATGCTGGTACCTCGACCCGTTGCTCACATGCATCTGGGCGAGCTTGATCAAGCCTTTGATACTCCCGGTTCCCAACTGAAATGTGTTCATCATCTCCGTACCAAGCATCTCTTCTTCATGTAGCTGACCATTCTGGATTCGGTTGTGTTCCCTTCTGGCGAAGGATGTCAGTGGCTGTAAAAACCGGTAAAGAAGGAACTCTGGTTGGCGGGCCTCGTCATCTGAGGATGTATGGAATGTTTGAGCAGTGAGAAGGTCGAACTCAACGAAGTAAGCGGCCATTCTCGAGTAGGCGATGAAGAAGTCGGCGACGATCTGCCGGCATTCCGCAGAGACCGGTTGTCTGTGAGAGCAGTGTGAGTGATTCTCCTTTACTTTTCTTCGTTGGCGGAGGCGAGCCATATACTCACTTTCTGTTGGACAAGACCCATGCAATCTCTGGAAACATGTGCCAGAATGTATGATAAGCCACTTGAGACTCATAGGCGGCCCTTGTCCCGACGATACCGACGTATTTGGTGTACTGGATTGTCCAAGAACGCAGAGACTCCAAAACACCTTCCTCCGGCGGCGCTTCTGTACCCAGTCAGAACCTCACTGGACCCCATTCACCAAGGCAAGTTGGACTTACGAGAAGAGAGGTAGTTAACCAGCTTTCCAACTGTTTCCGGCAACGACTCGTGGGCATCGTGGTATGGAAAATCGGGTGTGGGATCAAAGGATGCCGCATCCTCGCGAATGATGCCGACCTCCTCGTCGAATGGTGCATCCTGATCGTCGTCGGGTATGGCAACCACTTCCACCTCGGGACTCTGCGGGCTTGAAGTGGAAGAAGGCGGAGTGTCTGTGATCTCAATTGGAGCTTGAATCATATCAACTTCCTCCAAGTCTTCCAGACTCTTCTTGGCCTTTTTTGATAGTTTGGTCGGCCGGCTTGGTAATGTCTGCGGCGTCGGGGAGATGGGGGAAGAGGATAGGGACTCGGTCCGGGCAGCATTGCGCAGGTTGATCGTGACCCGGCTCGAGGGAGGCTCGTTTAGGGGCTCTGGTGCAGTCGACTGCCGCTCTGGCGTCTGCGGGGTGGAGGGACTGGTGTCTATTTTCATGGCAGAGTCTAGTGCGGCAGCGTCGTCGGCGTGGTGTGCGTTTGAGGAGCTCGAAGTATCGCGGTCCGACTTTGTGGTTTCGACCGAGAGGCTGCGGGAGCCGCCAGACATCGAGGTTCGGCGCCGTTTCCTAGAAGAATCGTCGCCTTCGGTGAAAGGGTTCGGTCTCGTTGAGCTAGGCTCTGAGGAGACCGCGCGTTCTGCTTCCGAAGATCCTGTAGGCTGGTCCATCTGGCTGGTGCAATGAGGTGTCGCAACGCGGGTCCTGGAGCTCCAGAGACGTCACTCTGGCGCGAGAGACGACTCGGCAGCAGCTGGCCAAAATTAGCATGTGGTTTTTTCCCCCTGTCCGTAGTGATGATCGAAGCGGATGGCAAAAGTACGTGGGCAGTGATGATGTGCTAATTTTCGAAGCGAATGAAAACTAGCAACAAGGCTTGGCAGTAGTTCCGTCCTTCGAGGTAGAATGGAGGACGAGGGGGGAAGAATGAGAAGGTGGCGGCGCTAAGATGTCGAGGTGACGGTGACGATAGCGAGGTGCAGGCTGAGGTCCAACAAGGCAAAGGAAAGGCGTGTTGAAGGTGGGCTTTTGGGGGGAGCAGGGGTTGCACGTCGGTCTTTTCGGTGCTCGCAGCAGACGCGGTGCAGTGCGGGCGCAGGCGTGAACAATGTGAATCCACTAGAGCTGGAAGCTGTAGTTTGGAGGGGGAGGGGGGCGGCGGATGGTTGCTCGTCTGTTTGGAGACGGGCTGATTGGGGTGATGATGAGGTAATGCCTTACCTCAAGGGTTGGGAAAGACGGGAATGAGAGTACTTTTTGTTGCTCGGGTTTGGGTGGAGGTGGGCAGGTAAACGGCCCGGTACGAGAAGTACCTTTTTTTCCCCAATGGATGGAGCTCTGAGCTTACCTAGGCTTAGCTTATCAGCGAGTTGGAAAGGCCTGGGCGCGGGGTTGGCTTACATGGATGAAATAGAAAGAGATACCTTGAAGGGGAGAAGAAGAAGGAGAAAAGTTAGACTGCTGCCGGGTATTTACTCTCATTAAAAACCCAACATTCCATGCATCGAGGGAAGAAAAGGTTGCTGCACCTTTCTAAACTTCCGATTCGGGGGCAGCTTCCGTCAGCAAGTGGTTTGAAGCTTTTGGACGATAGGCAATTAAGGCACTGGAGCTGATGGGTGTGGGGTGACGGTGACGGTGAACACCAAAGGTGGGGACCGGGGCGACGGAGCAAGGCAGGCGAGAAGGTACCTGCAGTTGAAGTAAAAGGTCGAAGAGGAAGGCGCGTCGCGTTCAGGTGACGACCAAAGATGGGAAAAAAGAAACGGACGATGGTAGCGCTGTCTGGGTTCAAATTACGTCAATTGCCTTGGTTTTCTCTCCAAATCGCCTATTCATTCAATCTTTGGGTGCTGCTCTTACGACGGGGTGCCGAGCTTTGAGGTTTGCTGATGAGGTATGCACTGGAGCTGCGAGCT
Organism: Colletotrichum zoysiae; assembly: GCA_030867305.1. Classification (NCBI taxonomy): domain Eukaryota; kingdom Fungi; phylum Ascomycota; class Sordariomycetes; order Glomerellales; family Glomerellaceae; genus Colletotrichum; species Colletotrichum zoysiae. The sequence goes on along the minus strand of MU842934.1, from coordinate 85,357 downwards.
GCACAAAAGATGAGCGACAAGGAACTGTCAAACCATGGATTCTCGCTTGGGTTGAACAAGGAGGGTCGGGTCTCCCTTGGATGCTGGTTTGCTTTGACGAGATGTGTGCCTATGGTTTGTATTCATGGGGAAGAAAGCGGCAGATGACGAGCAGTTGCCTTGCGCTACTGCCTGACACCAAATAAATCTGAGAGGTTTTTCGGGTGGCATGTGCCTCCAAGGTGACGGATGTGCTCGCACTTGTGGCCGTGGTTGGCTAAAACGAAACACATAGAGAATAATATGTAGGTACAATACGAAAACACCTTTAGGACTTGCTTGGTCTTGGTTTTCGCCGCCAGAAACAACCCAAAGCTAAAATCTGTGGCTCCAGCTGCGAAGTGCGCCAATCAATCTCACTTGGTTTGCCTTGCCTTGCCTTTCCCCAGGCAGCAAAGCCAGCCAGCCTTGGAGTCAGTGGTGTGTGTCATGAACTGCTGGTGTCTGATGGGGTCACGGCAAGATGGATTAACTGCTCGACTGAAGAACAATCAATCCTGGGCAGGCAACAAATCCGGAGGGACGCCTGTTCGCCCCGCCCATCCCGAGTACCTTGCGTAACCCGGTGTCAACGGCTGGTTGAGCCAACGTTTCGATCAATTGCGGAATGCCTCTGCTTCGTCGACGGCCAGATGAAGCTACCTACCTAGGTACCTATCGACGGATGGTATTGCCCACCAACGGTGTCCTGTCCATTGACACCTTACCTCTCAACGTAGCATTCGACCTCCCGCCGCCCCTTGCTCGACCCGGCTCTTCATTCCGCAGCTGTCCGTGCTCCCCGGGAGACTTGGAGCTCATGCGGGGCCGGTATCTCTGTGGCCCTTGTCCCTGCTGCGTAGGTACCTCAACGACTCCAACGCTCATGTTACGGGGGGGGGGGGGGGGGGGGGCTGACGTCCAGCGAGGGCACTGGAGTGCAACGTCATGACAGATCGTGTAGCCTTTTGAGGATATCAGCGCGAATATATCTCTTGATTGACAGCGTAATGTGTGACTGAATACTCTGGTTATTCTCAGCGTGCCGATATCGCTGTCAGAATCCTTCGTTGATCTGAAGCTCTCATCTGTTCGTCTCGTTTCCTCTCATGTGGCGCTAGTGCCACCCGTCCATCTCGCTTATCGGGCGGGCTATCGGCTGCCAAGGCCAATTAGCTTAATCCGTCGTTTCTGAGTGACGAGTTTTATTTTTGCCTTTCATTTCGTCCACGACTGACACACGCACACACACCAGCATCGATGCTTGAGTCCAAACCTGTGCCATCTGATTGGAACACCTACTACTGCCCAGGATCTCAGACTCTGCGAACCGTAACTCACATCGTCTTGGCGTCGGCCCTTCTCCGCATTCTGCAACCCTACTGTTGCTGGCTTCTCACGGGACGATCAAGGGTTCGCCATATACTCTGTAGTCTCAATCCCCACTACCACTAACGGGTGTTGGATCCATCGGACACCCTGCTTGTCTTGCCGCTGAAGGATAAGAGAGACATACTGTGTGGCTCCTGTCGAAAACCTACTTACAACATGGCCGCGCAACTACGGAAGAAGCTGGTGTATTCGGTTGACACCCCCTTCTCAGCAACACAATGGTATGGCGTTATTGCCCCCAATATCCTCGTGCTCGCTCATGCTAATAGGCCATAGGCCAGACATTACTCCTGAAGATCAAGACGCAATTCTAGAACTACTCTGCAGGTATGTGCTGGACTTTCATGTTTCACCCGACAAACTCTCTTTCTCCTTGCTCAAGACCTCTGAGCTCGCTGACATGAAACCCAGCCTTTTGTCTCCTCTAGGCCAACATCGTCAGAGGCATATCAAGCCCTCAGAAGGCAAGCGAGCGGCCAAGAGAAAGGGGAGACAATGTGGGATGGTCTCGAATGAACCGGCCAAGAGTGAACGCCCGCCCATGCCTGATCTCGCCTCCTTCGTTGATGTCGGTCTCACGAGCATCACTCGTAACCTAGAGAGGCTTGCAATAGGACAGCAAACCTCGGAAGCCCCCGGCGATGAAAACACCTTGGAAAGCTCACCCAATTCCTATTCGATTATCTTTGTCGCTCGCTCGGGGCAGTCGTCCGCCTTCAATTGCCAACTGCCCCAAATGGTCGCCGTTGCCTCCAAGAGCTCCCCAGCTGCTCCTCCGACACGGCTTGTGGGTTACTCGAAGCCATGCGCGGAGAAGCTCAGCGCTTGCCTCGGCATTCCGAGGGTTTCATCAGTTGGGGTCCGGGTTGGTGCCCCCATGTCCAGGGCTCTGGTCGAGTACGTCCAGCAGCACGTCTCGCCCGTGCGAGTGGCGTGGCTTGAACAGGCCGAGGAAGCCGTGTATCGCCCTACGAAATTGAAGATAGAGGAGAAGATGGTACCAGTGAAGAAGGGCGGCAAGGCTTAGTTTCCAACATCATGTTTACTGGCCGTCGGGACTAGGGAGGTGACAAATATTGGGCAGGCTTCAATGGCTTGAGGAAAATAGAACAACAGTCTATGCCCCCGCCAGATTGCAGCTTTTTGGGAAATGCCACGCTATACGGTCACTTTCTACCCCCTAGATAGTCCTATTGAATATGAAGGGCTCCATGGCTGATATCCCTCGTGGTTACCACTCACTTGTTGTTCCATGTGTCCATTACAAACTCCCTTGTCTGTCATCTACCAATTCTGTAACTTGCAAAAATTCACGTAATTATTTCTAACAGTATGTGCATATGCTTGTGGATGTCAGGACATGCAGGCACCAGACACATATCCTTGTTATTGAATATTCCCTTGTCTAAATCCAACAAAGATGTTTTTGCGCCTCCAAAACCTGTAATCACTTGCCTTCTTCTTCAAACTGTTCACTAGGTGCCAGACCTCCACTTGTTGGGTCTCATCAAATGGTTGTAGACAACCCTGTGGGAAGGTGGGAAGCAGCGTGAATGGTACTGCTTTGATCGTTCCTGCCATCCTTCTAATCTCTTTCTGTTTGGCACCCGCCTAATTCTTTTGGCGAGTTAACCTCAGATGCAACTCTCTCGCCGAATCACAGACTCAATTTCCCAATCAATTGCTTGGGAAAGAGCCTTTTCTTACTCTCCTCTATTACTTCCTTTTTTTTTTTCACTCGAATTTTCCTCCGTGGTCTTCTCGCCTTTTCCCCATCTCTCCTTCAACGTCTGTTTCTTCTTATCCTCCCTCTTATCAACATCATCCGAAGTCGAGGTCTCCCCAATTTCCTTCCGTATTTCTCCAGACATTCGAGACAAGATTTCTAAGGCCTGTCAAACCACGCCACATTTTCTTCTGGGATTGACAACAGAGAAAGCAGTAGGTTGTATTCCCTGCTAATTCATCTGCCTCATCATCAACTTCTCTTATTTTCCTGATGCTTCTTTAGCATAACTCCTTCCCTGTTTGCATCATCACTGCTTCAACTTTCTTTACATTACACAGCAACCTTGCTTCTTCTATGTGCTGAGTCTAACTAGTACCCACAACACTTCACCAACTAGGTCATGTCGAAATATCGAAGCTAACGCCGGTGTTGGGAATAGGAACAGACAGAACCATCGCGTCAGCAATTCAGGTCATCAAACACGATGGACAGAGCCGCTCAGATGGAAGCGGCCAGAATTCTGGCACAGGAGTTCAAGTCAGGAGGTGGTTCCCGGCGTGCCGGCGGTACTCGGGGCAGCAGCAGAGGCGGGATGAGAGATGGAGGTGGTGTCTATGGCGTTGGAGCTGGACGATCCTCAAACACTCCTCGATCCGAGTTCGCTCGCAGCCCTATGAGTAAGTTACTTTCCAAGATGTTGCATCGCGCTCTTTGCTAATCTTGCCAGCCCGTCCCATGCCCACGAACTCCCGCTCGGCTCTCTCTGTGGGCAATGTCAATACAACCCCTACTCGGATCAACCCATCCCTTGCTGGTTGGCTTGGTGGTCAGAGTACCGACCTCAACAAACCTGCGAAGTCTGCTCCCGCCGCTACCAAGGACGCCATTCTCCCGGTTCCAGTGGCTTCGAAGCTGGCCAATTGGCTTAACAACAGCAGCCAACCTCAGCCTCTTTCAGCCAACCCGGTACGGAATGTCAATCCACCTCCGGGGTCCAACATATCGGCTTCAGAGGTTGTTACTGCTGTCCAACCTGTTGTAGCTTCCCAGGCCCAACCCGGTCTGAAGGAGCCGATGCGTGTAACTGCCCAGACCCAGGGTCCCACATCTTCAGTCATCAACAAGACTCATCGGAACGAGCAAGAGACTTCAGATGGTCCCTTCGACAAGAAGGCTGCTTCAACATCGACGAGCAATGGTCTTGGCAAGAGCATGTGGGCCAGCGAGAAACCCTCAATTGTTCGTTCACAGAATGAAAGCAGGGTTCAGGATCCAGCTGTCGGCACCGCCATGAGCGGCCGAGCTTCTGATACATCCCAAGCGCAGCAGCCCAAGGGTAGCACTACCTCTGCGTATGAAGGACAAGTTTCCCGGCTCCTAGAGACGGACCAACTTAAAGACAAGTCTCAGAAAGCCGCCAATCCCGGCAGCAGCCTTGAACTCCGCCAGCAGCCAAAGTATGGCACCTTGCTCTGGATCTTGCAACATGTTGAAGCAGGCCTCGACCTCCCGGATCCGCAGCAGATCAAGGCTCACGGATATCAACTCAATGGCAACGGTCCCCATATTCAGTCTGTGACTGCCTCGCAATCAGGCAACGTCGAGGGTGCCATGCAACATGATCAGAACCAGAAGACCGAAAACGACGAGAGCGGAGATGTCTTGACAGACAAAATCAGTTGCAACTGTCCCAAGAGAAGTCACCCTGTTACTGGCCTGGCAGCTTCGAAATACAATACGGACATAGACGGGGACGTGGACATCTCTGATATGTCCACTGCAGCTCGCAACAAGTTTGCGATCAATGTCATTCTTCAAGACCATTCTCAGCCAGATTGCCCTGTTGTGCTGAAAACCAAGATGAAATACCCACTGTATTTTGGGGCGAATCCTGCCACGGTTGACGATGGGGATGATGGACTCAGTGTATCCATCTGGGGGGGACAGGAGGAACGACACCAAGCGACTCCCCCTGCACAGCAACCCAAGCAACGTTCGGACGGAGGAAGAGGCCTTATGTCTTCGATTTGGGCTGCCTAGGTCATTCTAGGAAAAACACAGGCTTAGCCGGCTTTGTTAGCTATTGAAGTCGCTGAGCCGTCAACCGAGCGAACTCTGGTGGACCAACTTGTATTTTAATGACATTTTGGAACACATCGTCCTACGAACGGAATAGGTGAGTATGCGCGGCTACATTTGAAGACACTGATCAGGTTGAGATTCAACAAAATGTCTCTATTGGCTGGTTCTCTTTCGCGATGTTTTGTGACGGACAAGGCTTTGGGAAGCTACCCAACAGGGACTAGCTTCTGATATGATGCCTTTTAGGTAATGGCGTTCGACTATCATGGACGACCGGCGAGACAGTGGAAGACTGGGATATGAGGGATGAGAGTCGGGTTGGAACGCGCAAAGATGGACCAGCAGACCATGCGGCATTGACCCCAATGCTTATCGGCACATACTTCATCCGCTGCCAAATGTGAGCGAACTCTAGATAGTCAATCAAGAAGATGCACAGAAACCGTTAGCACTGTCTACCGATATCATGTGCCACGGGCCACGGGCCACGAACTTGCAGACTAGACGCATGCTCCTGAACAACCAACCTCACGGGATCACACAACATGCTCTTCGGGATTCAATGTCGCAAGGCCAATGGAAAGGTAGTAAACAGCACCACCAGTACTTTTTGTTGATCTCCCAACTCTTTTTATGCTGTGCGTGAAATTATTCTTTACGCGTTACTGATCTCCTTTTCTAATAGCTTGACGCCCTCCCGCACCTTGGGCGAGAAGTGCCTCCGCAGCAGCTCACCCTCCCACACCGTCGTCGCGAACGGGTTGCTGCCCTCGACGCTCTCGCTCAGCGCGTTGTAGGTGCCGTCGCCTTTCCTCTCTTCGGTGCGCCACAGCGACGCAATCTTTTTGCCGTGCGTATGCGAGACGTCCTGCATCAGCGCCAGCACCGCCTGGGCTGACTTGTCGGGCAGGTGCAGGGCGGCCGACATGAGCTGCTTGGAGAAGGCCGCCAGCCGCAGGGGCGGTACGGAGCGGATCTGGTAGGCGGGTAGGAGGACGGCCGTCAGGCAGCGCAGGAGCAGGACGGTGGTGGTCTGGAGGTTCACGCGGTTGTCTCGCGTCGCCGCGGCAGCCGCGGGCCGGATGTGGAGGGACTTGGAGGTCAGCTCGAGGTCCGGGTTCATGCAGAGCGAGGGGAGCGAGGTGAAGAGGTGGGTGACGAAGTAGGAGAGGTCGAGGTGGAGTTGGGCGCGGGAGTTGTGTGCGTCCTGGCCAGCGAGGAGGGCGAAGGCTGTCACAGCGCAGAGAAGGGCCTCGCGGGTAGTGTTGCGGGACGGGCCGTCGTCGGCGTCGGCGTCTGCTTCTTGGTTTTCCTCGGCGTCGGCGTCGTCGGAGCTACCTTCGGCGTCTTCCTGAGCGTGGCGGATCAGGTCCTTGAGAGCCTCCAACAGATCGCCAAAGAAGTCCTGGTTGATGAGGTGGGCGTACTTGGCTAGGCCCTCGAGGACGGCGCCCATAAGATGCGGCACGCGCATCTTCAGGATACGGAAATAGGACGCGAAGACGAGCTTGAGCGTCTCAGACTGCATGCGCTCGCGCTCCTCGTGGCTGACGAGGGCATCGGCCTGCTGCATGTCCTTCTCGATGGCTTTTTGCTCCTTCAGCATCTTACGCTCCTTCTTGGTACGGAACTCCTTCTTGAAGCTCTTGCGGGATTGCGGCGGCGGCGCGCTTGGGTCGTGCTCCCGGTCAACACGGTCCTGTGACGCCTTGCCGGCGAACTCGGAGAGCAGGCGCAGGTGGAGGAACAAGTTCGGCACGCTCTCGTCGACGGCGAAGCCGCGGGCCTTCATCATCTTGGCCAATAACGACACGGCCTCCATCGATGGGCGGCCCTCCTCGTCCTCGATGAAGAGCGTCTCGAGCGAACGGCGGCATTTCACGTAGTCGGCGTCGATCTTGCGTTTTGAGAGCTTGCTGACGAGGATCTTGAGCAGTTCGTTGCGGAAGTTGAAGTGCGGCACCGCGTTGACGAGCGTGCAGGCGCACGAGATGGCGACGCTCGAAATGCTCTGCCCCGTCTTGCGTGTGGCGGGGATGTCGGCCTTTGCCCACTTGGCCAACTCCTTGACGTATCCCTGGTATCCGGAGACGAGGGCCTGCTCAAAGGCACGCAGTTTGCGGACCTCCTTGGAAAGCTTCTCGACGGGGGCATCCTCGGCGACAGGCCGGATGCGGTAGCCCGGAATGACATCCCTGTAGACGGCGAGCTGGGTGGCCAGCGTGAGCTTCTGGATGGCCTGGATGCGCGACTGGCCGATCTTGGCGAGGGCCTTGAAGGCACCGACGTTCTCTTCCGGGTCCTCGTTCAGCGCCATCGCGATCTTGGCGAGCTCCTCCTTGGCCTGGTGGATCTGGACAGACTCCGGCAGGTTCGACTCCTCCTCCTCCTTCCTGCGGTCCTGACGCAGCCGTTCGGCGGCCGCTTCGGCGGTGGCGTCTTCATCCTCGCGACCCTCGAGCCATTCGCCGTCGCTCTCGATCGAGGCGGCGTCGTCGTCTCTGTTGTCGCCCTCGAGGGGCTGGTACTGTTCGAGGCGGCCGTCGGCCGTCTTGATGGGCAGCCGATGGCTGTCCTTCTTCTCCTTCTTCCCCTTGCGCGGGCGGTTCTCGTAGTCCTGCTCCAGGTTCCAGCTGGCGGCGCTCTTGAAGAAAGACTTTTGGATCTTCTTGGAGCCCTTGCCGGCGGCGTCGTGTTCGTCTTCGGGGGGAGGTGTGAGCCTGCGGCGTTTGGTGGCTCTGGACGACATCTTGAAGAGGGTGATGATTTATGTGTCGTCGATCGAATCGGTTTGGCACGGGTAGCTGAGGCTGTTCCGTTTTGCTGGCCCTCAATGCTCGTCGCTTGCTCGCCGAATGGAAGATTTCTCGATGCACGGGCGGACGGGATGGGACCCTGCGAGAACAGCAGCAGAAAGAGGGTCTGTCGAGAACTTTTTAGTGGAGTTCTGCCACTTCAACCAATGGTAACCCTGACTGCCCCTCAGACCGCCCGAAATTTTTTGGGTTTCTGCCGCTACTCCAACCTTTTCGCATCGCGATGCTGCATCCCACTCTTGGTGTGGTAGTGCTTGCAAGTTTTCCCAAGAAAGCCGCCCTTCTTTTCCCACCACCGTCAAACAACACCGGATCAAGAAACAAAAGAAAAGAGAAGATAGAAGCCCACCATGCGTCCCCTTACCGAAAAGGAGACCGAGACCCTCTTCAACAAGCTGGCCAGCTACATGGGCAGCTCGCTGAAGAACCTCATCGCCCCGCTCGACAACGGCCCCGAGCCGGACCGCTACGTCTTCCGCATGATCCGAGACCGCGTGTACTACGTTCGTCTCTCCGTCGCCAACCTCGCGACCAGCATCGCCCGTGATAAGCTCCTGAGTATCGGCATCTGCTTAGGTACGTTCTCGCGCGCATGGCCTCATTGCATTGGAAATCGTGTCTCTAATCCGTGGGCGACGTAGGCAAGTTCACAAAGACGGGCAAGTTCCGCCTGCACGTCACCGCCCTCCCGATCCTCAGCGAGCACGCAAGATACAAGATCTGGGTCAAGGTGAGCAATCCTCGTCCGGAACAAGTCTATCCGGGGACGGCAATGCTAACCGCAATCCTCTGGGACAGCCCAACGGCGAGATGCCCTTCCTATACGGCGGCAACATCGTCAAGGCCCACGTTGGACGCTGGTCCGAAGACTGCCCGGAGCACCAGGGAGTCATCGTCTTCTCCATGGACGACAAGCCTCTCGGCTTCGGCGTCACCGCCCGCTCGACGGCTGAGGCGCGTCGTCTCGACCCCACGGGTGTTGTGTGCTTCAGGCAGTCCGACTGTGGCGAGTACCTGCGTGACGAGGATACCCTCTTTGCCGGTTAAACGGATTCTCCCTCTTTTTGTTTCCCCCCCCTTTTTCTTTTCCGTGAAGGAAAGGGGACCGTGGTAGTGAAGGAAGAGGGGGCCGGAATGCCCCTCCACCCCCTTGGCTTCTCGGGCATTTTTGTGTTTAAACATCTTTGGAATGGCGTTTTCGGTTTCACCCTAAAAAGAGAGTCAGAAGACACGGCGGGGCATTTTGACGGCGTTTCTTGTTGGTCAACAGCAGTCTTGTTCTTTCGGTCATTTTTCTCCTAGCTGGGGCACTATGCTGGTACTACCGGTGGCGTTGCGCTGCCTCTCGTCCAACTAGTAATATGCAATCACTTGGAGGATATCTGCCGAGGCTTTGCAAGTACATCAACGAGTGAGGCGCAAGTAGCAGTGTGTGGTTTTGTAGCGGAACCCATATGGGAGAGAGCCCCTGTTTGGTTCTTGGCAAAGGCAGCAGGTCTAAAACCTGGGATCTAGTGTTCCTTTTTGGAATGCGCCTCGGAGTCCTGGAAATATTGCTTTTTGATTCATCGCACATGCAGACTTGACCCCCCACACCGGCCATCGTTGTCCCTCTCGGCCTCTTACGTCTTCTGCTCATAGCCGGTGATGCCCGAAATCACCTCCTCGACAATCTGCTCCTTGGCCTTCTCGATGCTCGGCGTTACCGGGCGGCTCTCGCGGCTGAAGATGCGGATGTGCTGCCTCTCCGCCACGTACTCGCTGTCGGCGTACCCCAGCAGGCCCCCAATGTCCGAGCTCTGGTGGCCCTTGATGCGCATGATCTCAGGCGCGGCGTAGTTGACCAGCGCGCGGCCGACCTCGACCGGCGTCCCGCCCCACGGCTTGCTGCTCTGGCCCGCGCCCGGGCCGTGCAGACGGTCCACGACAACGAGGCGGACGGCCTCATGCTGGGCAAAGTTGCCCTCGACGTCGAGCACGCCGGCCGGGAGCAGGCCGGCCTTGCGAAGCAGGGCGCTGTGTGCGCCGGCGTCGATGTACAGCGTGCCGTGGGGCTTGAGGCCGTGGATGAGCCAGAAGTGGCGGTCACGGATCGGCTCCGTGGAGGGGAGGAATCGGGTGTGCAACGGGGGCTTCTCGACGGCCTGGTCGAGGAGCAGGGAGGCGGTGGACTGGGACAGGGGGTCTTCAGCGTGGTCGTGGTCGTGGTCGTGGTCAGTGTTGTGTTCTCCGCCGTCGTGGATGGCAGGGGCATCTGGGTGCGGCGAGGACTTTTGCTGGGCCTGGATGTAGCGCACGATCTTGACGATGTTGCCCGGGTTGGAAGAGCGGGTGATCACGGTGGTCACGCCTGCGGATGTTGCTAGCCTTGCAGCCACGATCTTGGTCATCATGCCGCCGGTGCCGAGGGAGGAGCCGGCTGTCGATACTGTTTGGGGTGTGTCAGCTTCAGTGCCTTCACCTGAGAGTTTTCTTTTCCTCCCGGATGAAATTGGGCGGGTTTTTGTTTTTATATCGGCTTACCATCCGCTTGGATGCTGGAAATGTCTTCAACCACCTCGATGGCCTGGGCGTCGGGGTGTGTTCTGGGGTTCTTGTCATAAAGACAATCCACGTCGGTCATGAGGAAAAGCATGTCGGCGTGGACCATGCCTGCGGCGATGGCAGAGAGCGTGTCGTTGTCGCCAAACTTGATTTCTGATACCGCCAGGGTGTCGTTCTCGTTGACGATGGGGATGACACCCATGTCGAGAAGCTCGTTGAATGTGTTTTGAGCATTGAGATACCGGGTCCGCTAAATCTGGGTCAGACATTTCCATCGTTCGGTCCCATCATCAGGACTTACATCCGCTATGTCGTTCCGCGTGAGGAGAATCTGTGCGACAGGCTGTCTAAAGTGGCTGAACAAGTCGTCCCACAAACTGATGAGTCTGCACTGGCCGATGGCTGCTAACGCCTGGAAGTCTATTCAGTCACGTCTCTTTGAGGCTGGCACTGCGGAATCGGACCAACCTGCAACGTCGACAGGTGCTTCGGTCGCCTGCCCATTTCCATTCGAAGAAGACCAACGCCAATGGCGCCGGATGAGACGATGACCACCCTATGACCATCTTTCCTCAACTTCACCGCCGTCTCGACAATTAAGCTAAGAATGGACAGCAAAGGCTGATGGGTCTTCTCGTCAACAATGGAGCTGGTACCTATGGGAAAAGTCAGTGCGAATCATTGCAAAACCGTTTCTGAACGACTCACCTAGCTTCAGCACCACCGTTAGGGGTTTCTGGCCCTCACGATGCTGCTTCATATCTGCGGTCGATGACACCCGAAGTTAGTCACAGGCTTCTTTTATTGTAGCTTGCACCACTCCCTCACGCCAAAGATGGCCACGATCAGCGGTATGTATAGCACCAAGAACAAAAGACCAAAAAGACGCCCAACGGCAGCATCAGGCATATTACGTAGGGGCGGAAAATATTGGATCCTCTTACACGTTGGACCACTCTCTTCCGCCATTGCCAGGACTCAGACCAGCCAGTTGTCGTCGAAATGTGGGACTCAGGGACGAAGAGGGTGGTAACATTCAAGGCCCCTGGTCAGGACTAAGTGGTTGTGCGCCCTTTGTCGTCGTCGGGCTTTGGTCTGGTGCGGCGCTGGATGACTGGATCGGTAAGAGAAAAAACCCTGCCGGGTGGCCCGACATCGGGATCGTCCGGTGTGGTATAGACAGGCGGAGAGAGCCCCGGAGTGAAGCTGGGAGGAGCCTGTGATTGGGTGGGTGTGCATCCCTAAAATCCGGGGCAGGTCCATGTCAGAAATCTAGGTAGTAGGAATATATCACTCAAGGTACTGCAGACTGATACCTTCCGATGGACGCTTCTTCGTGTTGTATTCATACTTGCTGGTTATCCTCTAGACGTGATGCATGCAGCAAGAGTTTGAAGATTCGACGGTCCAGTATGTCACCAAGTCGAGCTACAGCAATGGCACGCCTCTGTAGACCGCATCAACTTCCAGGGGGGGGGGGGGGGGTGCTATGCTATTAATGCGTACCTACCTACCCATGCACATCTTACTCAGCCTAGCGGTACTAGACTGGTAAGTTGGGAACCCGTTGATCTCAAGTAACAAGACAACAAATTTATTCCGACGCTGGCCATTACAACAGACCATTGATGAAATAAATCCATGCTGGTTCAGATGCTGAACGAATATACTGTGAGGTGCTTTTCCTACCAAATTGGGAGTGATGAGATGGCCGTCCACTTGTCAATGGTCCACTGCATGCTGAACATCGGCTCGTGCAACACCGCTGGCCTTATCGATAGCGGCCAAAATTTCCCCAATCACCAATCCAACTCCCATTCACAACCTCCACCTTGCCCATCACCAACGCTGCCGAGCGCCGAAACCCAACGACTCAATCCTTCGCATTACTTAGATAGCCGGCTAACATGACGATTCTCGACGACAAACCGGCAGCCGCGGCGTTCCCTGAGGCCCTCTCGACGACGGCCATGTCCTCGGCGGCGGCATCGGCAGCACCGACCGCGCAACAGCAACCGCCGCGCGAGCTTCGCAACGACCCCGCCCGCACCGGCTTCGACCCGCAGACCAAGTGGTGGGTGAACTACTTCAATGTCCTCGCCGGCCGCATGACCCCCGAGGGCCAGTTCCACTACCGCGAGGCCCGCTACCGCGCCAACGAGGAGCGCGACTGCAAGCGCTGCGAGGAGTACCGCGACTGGCTCCTCGCCTTCTCCCCGACCGTGCGCTTCCTCAACGAGAAGATCGCCGCCCTCAACGGCAACCTGGACTCGTCCAACATCCTCTGCAGGCGGTGCCCCGCCCGGCTGACCGAGGACGGCGAGGTCCACCGCCAGTCCGGCGGCTTCAGCCCCGCCCACGGGATCCTCATCTGCGCCAACGAGGTGAGGGACCGGAAGCATCTCGAGGACACGCTGTCGCACGAGATGGTGCACGCTTGGGACCACCTGCGATGGAAGGTCGACTGGATGGGTGACTTGGACTTGAAGCATGCGGCGTGTACAGAGGTAGGTTCTCTCGGAAGGGGGGATGGGGACATGGTGATGGTGATGATGGCGACTACGGAAACGCTGACGTGCGAGAAACAGATCCGAGCGTCGATGCTCAGCGGCGAGTGCAGGTGGACGAGGGAGGCCTTCACGAGAGGCAACTGGAGCCTGTCGCAGCAGTTCCAGGACTGCGTGCGGAAGCGCGCCATCCAGTCCGTCCTCAACCGGCCAAGGTGCAAGGACGACGTGCAGGCCACCAAGGTGGTGAACCAGGTCTGGGAGTCGTGCTTCAACGACACGCGGCCCTTTGACGAGGTTTACAGATGACCGAACGGTGCGGAGAAAACGGCCAGGATGGCGGTGGTCATTGGGGCTCGGGAGATGAGCGTGTGCGCGCGTGTGTATAATAATACCCCTTGACACTGGATGTACTATATTTCTTCTCTCACAATAAGCCAAACACCCAACTACAGCGATGATTTTACGATGAACGGCTGTGCTTCTCTGGTTTTGTCTCTCTACACTTCAAAAAAAAACAAAAAAGCCGACGGACATTTAGAGAGAACCCAACTCCCGTGATGCAATTGGAAAGAAAACGAAAAAAAAAGCACTTGCCCCCCCAAAACCCCAAGCCGTAGACCAGAGCCCGCCTGGATCACGCAAAGAAGAAACGCCGTAAATCATACAAGGGCCGTTATGCCTTGATGGTATGTGATGCATGAATCATAAGGGTCATAAATTAGGTGCTCTTCTCGCGGTTGGCGGCTCTCTCGCCTTTGACGCAGTGCTTGACGATCCAGGGGTGGGTTTGGACCTGCTCGAGGGGTATTCTCTTCTCAGGGTCGAGAACGAGCAGCTGGGTAACGATGTCAGTACATGGCGTTTGTGAACGCGGCGGGCGTGCTGTTGGCTCACCTTCTTAATCAGGTCCTTGGCCTCGGGACTGACAAACGACGGAACCGTCATGTCAGCCCGGGCAATTCTCCTTTGCGTCATCACGGGCGTGTCCTCGAAGGGTGCCTCGCCCACGAGGAACTCGTACGTGAGGACGCCTAAACTCCAGAGATCGACCTTTTCGTTGTAGTAGTTGTCCGAGCTGCCGGGCTTGATCATTTCAGGAGGCAGGTAGTCGAGGGTACCGCACATTGTGTTGCGGCGGTTGTTGGGGGCGTGGACGCTCCAGCCGAAATCAGAAATCTTGATCTCGCCGTGGATGCCCATGAGGATGTTCTCAGGCTTGATGTCCCTGTGGATGACGTGCTTGCGGTGCAGGTAGCGCAGGGCCGAGGCCATCTGGGCAATGTACTGCGCCGACTTCCACTCGGGGAAGCGGCTCTCCTTACGGAGGTGCTTGTACAGCTCGCCCTTGCCGGCAAATTCGAGGATGAGGAAGACGCGCTTGCTGTCGTGGAAATGTCCGTACAGCTGAAGGATGTTGGGGTGGCGCAGGTTGCTCTGGATCTCGATCTCGCGGCGGACCTGCTTCTCGACGCGGCCTTGCTGGAGCTCGTTCTTGTGCAGGACCTTGAGGGCGCAGATGAAGCCACTCGTGCGCTCCCTCGCGAGGTAGACACGGCCGAACTTTCCCTTGCCCAAGGGCCGGCCGATCTCGAACATGCCGAGGTGGAAGATCTTGGGCGTCGAGGGCTCGACGATGAGGGAGATGGTCGACTTGCGCTCGACTTCGACGACTTCATCGGACGTCCTCGACGAGGTCGAAGGCAGGGGCTTTCTCGCGGGTGAAGCAGGGTTTTTCGCAAGTCGTTGTGCGGACTGCGAGGGCAGCGTTACCGAGGCGACGGCGTTTGTGCTCTGAGACTGGAGTGCGACCTTGACGAGGTTTGGCCTGCTCGAAGCCTGGGAGAGCTGTGATGTCTTGACCAAAGACTATATGTATACGTCTTGTGTCAGCGACGGTGTCGTCGGATGATGAAAGCACACCGACGAAAGGCACGAACCTGGGTCTTGGAGTAGAGCTTGCCGGTTTCGACAGGCTCATTCTCGTCATTCACCGACATGCGCTCAAAGCGCGACTCCAGCGTCCGGGTAGCCATTGTCGCCAAGTGTATTGGAGAAGGTATGCAACTAAGTCGAGTGTTCCCTGCCGGTTAGAAATGAGTGCACTGAAAGGGTTGTCTGGGTTTAAGGGAGACGTGGAGCTGGTTGTCGGGTTTATTAAGAAAGGTCTCGGGCGACTGACGATGTACAAGCCTTGGTGGGTGCTAAACAACGGGGGTTGAAGACGGTTGCCAGGGAGACGGGCACACTGCAACAGCAGGGCAGCGACCCGCCCCTCTGTTTTCAGGTACGTAGTACTACTACATAGGTACAGCAACCGTGCCATTTTCCTGCCCGCCCCACCCCACACTAGCTGATGGATGGCTGGCTTCCCAGCCGCCTTGTCTTAGCTGCTGTCAGCTTGGTCTGACGTTAGTTCACATTTCCCATGTGCCCATTTCCTTGTTCGTCCAGGATCTAGTCAATTAACCGACAGCTCCTCGGCGGTTGACTCGATCTTTTCCAGCCCCGTTTCAGGTCATGTGCCTGGCCAGTGAGTGACCCAGGTGGAGTACATAGCCCCTTGGTTTTTTCCCTGGCCGATGAGCAGCGGTGTGGGCCGCAAGATCCCGATGCGGATGCAACTCGTTTTGATGCCCGTATGCAGCATCTATGGATAAAATGTATAGACACAAGGTCACAAACATTACATGCCGCCGTTGTGGCTGTAGCGCCTGTGGCTCATGGTTTACCTCCGGTTTGCAGAGCTTGGATATCGTTCCATCAACTGTCCGCAGTGATCGACAACTTTTTCATCCTGGATCGCTCTCAAATGACAAAATCTCATCCAGCCATTACAAGGTTTCTGTTCGTGTCCGTTGTTTGAGAGGAGATAACCTCAGTGATCAAAATATTGACTCGGACTGGGAAAAGCATCTGGATAGCCGCGTACGGTGGAGGCGTGGCTTAGATCGAGGATAACCTACGACCATGCCCCCCTTTCTCCGATGTGTCGAGAAAGAGAGGCCTGCCTTTCCCCCATTGTGCTCTGCTATTGTATCTCCCGTTCATCAAATGACTATACGAACGAAACATCGTGCTTGTAATAAAGACAAATTGTTATGAGCCAAGCATATTGCTGTCCTTCACAGCGGTCTCGCGAGACAGTATACCCTCGCCACAACTGTACGTGACGTGAATCCTCCCTTGTAAGGTAAGGTTTTCAAGGCGTAGACCCAAAACCTTGGTAATCTTGAAGTGAAAAGCGTGGAACAAGTTTCTGAGACGTATCTCCGATGGCCTCACCCGAATGCATATCAACATAGGTGTCACCCAGTCGACCTCGAAAACACAAACGAGGGCCACCACAAATACCTTCACATGGCCGTTGATTCTGGCGGCAAAGATACTTTTCAGATCTAGATCACGGACACTGGGCAAACGATATCGTCTACTCCGACCTCAAACACAACATGGAACTAGAGCAACCGACCACGTCGATCGTCTCCAGATGTCGGCTACCGCCTCTGGAACTTACGAGAGAAAACGCCAGAATCTCTGGGGGGCACATAGACATGTTGGTCAGATGCGATAGGTGCAATAGACTCATCGAAGCGCCAGTCTGCAAGAAATGGCTTCTCAGGATGGGCCAGTTCAAGGTTCGATACCCTATACTTGCAGAGAGCTTTATACAATCCGACGAAGTAGAGCTGGGAAAGACCACGATACGGGCGTCTCCCAAGCTGTGCCCTGGATACAACGATGGCAGTTGCGTCGAATTGAAAACCCGCGACTACATGCGGACCTGGAAAAGATTCAAGTTGCTTCCCGGCGTATACAAGACAGACAGGGAGTGGTTGAAGCTTCGATACCCGCCGGCAGTGGGATATTCCGCGCACCCTGGATGGCAGAACATGCTGAAACACGCGGCAAGGTCGGTGGCTAGCTTGACGCCCCCGTATATCCGCTACCTCAGCTGGCGGTTTGCATGGCATCTCTTCTGGCACCGCAGGGGCATGAGGCACCAGTTCGCACCTCTCGAGAGGATGTGGGGCAACGTCGCGGCAGACGTGTTGCTGTGGCACTTTGGACTCCTCCAGGACCATGATCTCGAAGCGCTTTACAGCACAAGCGTCGGCAGCCTCTTGGGGCTGCTGGTGTGCCGCTGGGACTACGGCATCGCCATGCTCGAGATGTTCTACGCTATACGGCAGGATCTCGACAAGCACGCCTTCAATCCACTCAAGTCGGCTGTCGAGCGGGCCGACACGGCTATGCGCTGGTACATAAAGGCCATAAATAAGGACGGCGAGGAGCAAAGATACCAACGAATGCTGCTAAACAGTGCCTTCCGAGTTCTCAGCAACATGTTGAGAGTTCATGCGACCAAGACACAGTGTCGACACTTTGCCAATCTGTATTGCAGACCCCCTCCGATTCCGGAAGATTCCTTTGGTCTCTTCTCTCTGGATCAACTCGATGAGAAAATCGAACAAGATCCGGGCGAACTAAAGCGAGAGAGGGAGTATCAGAGGGAGGATAAGTTGATCGAATGGCTCATGCATCACATTGCGGAATACGAAGCAGTCAACGGGATGATCAGGCCCGAGGATGTGGCTGCCCCGCACAACCTGTATATGAGCCGGGTAAATGCAGTCGAAAGCTGGTACGGCCACGAGCTCATCGAGGAACTCGCCGAGTCGGTACGGGAGAGCGAGAGAAGTGAAATTACGGGGCATCTCGGCGACTCGGTGAGCTTGTGGAAGTGACGTTGGGTCCTCACCGAGAGAAGCAGGGGGTCTTGGCCCCGAGACGCCTTTGTTCCCCGCCAACCCCCACCATCACTCCCGACCAGAGAGCTTCGACACAGCTGCCAACCTCCGATCCGAGCTGCGTTACACCGAAACCAAAAACCTCTTCTCAACATCAACAGCTTCGAGCCACCATCCCACGACCCCCGCCGCAACTCCCTTGCAGCGCGCCCTCCGAATCCGCATCGAACCTTCCCAAACCGACAACCCCCCCACGCCCCCAAGATGAACCACATAACCTCCCCCAACGAGCCATTCCCTGCCCCCTCCGCCCTCGCCGCGGCCACGACAACCCACACCCAGCGCAACTTCCGCATTGCCTCCCGCAAGCTCCCCATCTCCAAGGCCGGCCCCATCGATGAGATGACGGCCTCCCTCGGCATCCCGGTCCCCGAGATGATCTTTGGCGACAACCTCGTCTCCGTCTCCCACGTGCCCACGGGCTGGTCCATCTCCTTCAACGCCTACGACGCGCTCGACGCCGTCGACAAGACGGACAAGAAGATGCTCAAGGTTGCCTACGCCCGGGACTGGTCTTCGAGCAGGGAAAAGACGAGCGCGGGCATCAAGGAGGTCGTCAAGCCCTATGACTGGTCCTACTCGA
Organism: Colletotrichum zoysiae; assembly: GCA_030867305.1. NCBI lineage: Eukaryota > Fungi > Ascomycota > Sordariomycetes > Glomerellales > Glomerellaceae > Colletotrichum > Colletotrichum zoysiae. The sequence goes on along the minus strand of MU842934.1, from coordinate 66,875 downwards.
CCGAGTACTGCGGCACCCTGCGGGAGCCTGACGCCCCCGGGCGGAAGCTGGAGGAGACGACGACGCGACAGATCCCGCTCGAGCTGCTCAAGCGCCGGGACCCGATCCTCTTCTTCGACGACGTGGTGCTCTTCGAGAGCGAGCTCGACGACAACGGCATCTCCATCGTCAGCGTCAAGGTCCGCGTCCACGAGAAGCGCATGCTGCTGCTGTGCCGCCTGTTCATGCGCCTCGACAACGTCATCGTGCGCATCCGGGACACGAGGGTCTACGCCGACTTTGAGACGGACGAGGTCATCCGGGAGTACACGGCCAAGGAGGACAGCTTCGATAGCGTCAGGCGGGTAAGTTTCGAGAAGAGAAAAAAAACCTCGGATGCACGGGTAAAAAATTGCTGACGAGGAGGACGCAACAGTCGTTGTTCATGGAAGGCAGGCTGCCGGATGATATCACCATCGCGCTGCGGGACCCGAACCTGCTCTACAACCTACTGCCGACGGTCGAGCAGACGGTCCAGAGCGTTTCTCTCCATCAATGAGAAAGCGCATCCTTCACCACCTCCTTTTTTGCCAATTGTTTGCTTCATGGTTTTTTTTTTCGCTTTTCAACGAGTGCCCGGCGTTCAGGGCCGAGGGTTGTAGATTCGGGCGTTTCGGGCATCGGGAAAAGTTTATGGGCGTGGCAGTGTACCACGATACCTCCACAGAAAGGATAAAAGAATCGTCCATACAAACATAGACACACATCTCAAGCATTATGTGAATGGTAATCGTTATTGAATTCGCTGCATAACGCACTTCTGGTTCCTGTAAACTGATTGCCACAGCATCCCCTTATTGAAGAGGACGGTATCGACGAGACACGCATCAGAACGCCCAAATCTCCGGCAAAAGCAATCGCGCAGTGTATACGCTTGGGGTGGGTGCTCACACCAACCAGCTCGACCACACGTGGAACACCCAAGGCCGTCGGTGCGGGCAATTCCCGACTTCACATCAGGCAGCACGAGCAAAACAAACAACAAACTCCCAGTTCCGCCCAGACCCACGCCCTGTTGCAACATTCGTCGTCGCCCTGCTTCTTTCCCACTGAGAGAAAGGCGAGGGACAAAAAAGAAGACCATTGATAAGAATTTTGACTGCCCCCCCGGTCCACCTCACCGCGCGTCCCGGTTCGGCGACGAGCCCTCCGTCACCTCCTCAAACTCGAGCTCCCAGCGATCCACTTCTTTGAACTTGCGCGCCGCCTTCTTCAGCTCGTCGGCGCTGCGGGTCGGGTCGCTGCTGTCCTGGCTCTCCAGGACGTCATCCGGGACGGGGGCGAAGCTGTCGCCCTCGGCCCCGGCCTCTGCCTCTGCCTCTGCCTCTGCCGTTTCTTCCTCGGCCTCATTTTCCTTGTTCGACAGACGGCGGCTATACGTGCGCGTCGACGAACGCGTCGCCGCCTTCGGCTTTTCTGCCGACGCGGCTGCTGCCTTGGCGCCGCGGGACGCCGGTCGATTCGCCGTGCCGCGGTCGTGGGGCGCTGCCTTTGCACGCCGGGAACGAGTACGCGAGTCGACATATGAGAGCTCGTCCTCGTGCTCCTCGAGGTTCGAGGCGTCGACTTCTTGCTCCTCTGTGTCATTCACGCTGTAAGGGTCTCGGGCCTTCTTGTGGCGTCTGCGGGGCAACAGCCCGGTGAGATCCGCTGTTGTGACCTTGGGGGATTTGCTCTGCTTCTTCTGCCGGGACTTGTTCCTCGTCGCCGGGAAGTTTGGGGAGTGCGTGAGGGAAGGCGGCGAAGAGGCATCGGATATGTTGCCGTCTCGCGTCGGCGTAACCGGCGAGGCACGACGACGGCGCTGCTTGGCGAGGGTGTGAATGTCAGGCCAAACCCCCTCACTGTCCTCAGAGTCGCTGCTCTGGGGAGGTGCCATAATATCGTCCTGATTCGGCGTCGTCGGGCGAGGAAACGCGGACGGCCGCATGGGCGTGAGAACCGGCGAGGGCAGGTCTGAGAGCTCCGAGTCGCTATCGGCATCCCCAAGATCAGGCACGGACTCGGGTTCAGGTTCAGGCTCGGTCCGTGAAGCCTTTCCCGGTCGATCGGTCTCCGCGTGGCTCTCTGTACTTTTGCGTTTGCGCGATGCGGAGCTGGAAGGGGGAGCCACGTCCTTCTGTGCAGGCTGTGAGTCTGGAGCGAGGACCTGCTGTGAGTCCGACTCAGGCTCCGTTGCCGGCGGTTGTGTTTTCCGCCGGTTCTGGAGAGGCGTCGACTCGGCCTCGGGATCAAAACCGTCGTCGCCCTCTTCATCGTCAGAGTCGGAACCGGACGATAGCTCGATAGGCCGCTGTGCACGCTCCTTTTGGGCCGTACCCAAGATACTCGGTTCCCTCTGCCGGCGCTTGAACAGCCCGATGTTAAACGTCGAGCTGATACCAGGGGTGCCGCCGACGCCGCGGCTGCTTGGCCTGATGGGCGCGTCGTCCTTGTTGATACTGATACTCGGCGCGCGGCCCCGGCGCCTAAAGTGGCTGACACTGAATGTGGAGGTGACGCTGAACGTTGAGATGTCTGAACGTGGCGCAGCGGCGTCGTCATCATCGTCACCGATCGTGGTGTCGAGCCCCTCAAACATTTCGTCGTCCAAATCCAGTCCTGTTGTGTCCCTCCGGTGCTGTACCGGTGTTGCGCGCGTCTTCCTGCTCAACTCCAGCTCTAGGGAGGAGTCGGACTTTTGCCTCTGTTCACTCTCCGTCTTTTCCTTAGAAGACGTCATGTCGAGCTCGTCCTCCAGCCTGCTCATGGCCTCGTCACGAGCGTGGGCCGACTCCTCTAAAGCCTGCTTCTGGCGCAAACTGGCGCTCCGGCTTAAACGCGCAGAAGCGCGTCCCGCCTTGCGGGACGACCCGCCTCCATCCTCTTTTTCGAGCTCTTTGCGGATGACTGAGTGTTCGCGATCGCTGTGACTGTAGATGTCGCTGCCCGAGGCGGGCGCGGGGCTCGACTTTTCCTCCGGTGCGGCGGCGGCGACTGGGGCGGGCGGCGCGCGACGCGCTCGTTTGGGCCTCGGCATAGCTTCGATTTGTCGTTTGGTGAACCTGGCTCGACGTCTGGATGGTCGATGTAGCTTGAGTGTCGAAGGAGAGTCCGGCGCGGTTCACGTGAAGCCAAGGGGTCACACCTAGATAAGGATGGGGTGGCGGAGTCTCGTGATATTTTGATGTGGTGTGGGAGGGAAACGCCTGTGAGCGGGACGCGTCGCGAACTCGAACCTTGCTCGAGGCGGGTCACGACCCACCTGCCCAAATTGACAGCTGATGGGGAGCTAGCGCCACAGCAACATCAGCCACACTCCTATACGAACGCAGGCTGGCTGACGGTCAAAGCAGCCAACATTCCCAAAATCATGTCCCTCGAGCAGCTACGGTGAGATAGAAGTCCATAGAAAAATGTTGGGGCGTTGCAGGCTCGAAGTTAAAATTCCTTTTCCTCCAAAACAAAAAAACACACCCATGTTTCGTTGAGAGTTGGGACCTTGAATTCGCGAATGCGACCTCCACCTCAGGCATATGTGTGTCATCCCATCCTTGAACCTTGATTCTATCTTTTCTGGTATACATGGCATTGTTTTACATATGTGTTTGTACAGTGTTCTCCTTCATCCATCCACGAAGCACCCTAGATGAGAGCTTGACCCATGAACATGCTCTCCTTGACCTCGGAAACGACGTCCCTCTTGTCGTCCTTCCCAACAAGCACGATACCTCTTCCTCGACGTCCCATGCGCCCAGCTCTGCCCAGGCGATGAATGAAGTCAATGGTAGTATGCGGGACATCGTAGAGAATGACATGTCGCACAGCCAGCGTGTCGATGCCTCTAGACGCCAGGTCGGTGGCGACAATTACCTTGGTATTGGGCAGCGACCGCTTGCCGGTGACGGGTGATGCCGACGGCACGGATCGTAGAGGTTCCGCCGAAGTGAAAGAGTTGAGCATCTCGGACTGGCGGTTCTCGGCTGTGTCTCTGTTCAGCGCGACGGCATCGATGCCCTTCGACTGGAGATATTCGGCCACCTCGGTCGTCTTCTCGCGCTCGTTGACGAAGACCATGATGCGACGAACGTCGATCTCGCCCTGGATCGGACCCTCGTGCTTGGACGCCTCGCGGCCGATCGTGTAGATGGCGTCTGCACAGGCCAGGTTCTTGTTGTTGCGGTAAGGGTCCTTGACGACGTCAAGGACGCCGAGCTGGACTCTTCTCGGGATGGCGTGGAGGTTCGGCGTCGTGATGCGGGTCATATTTGGGAAGTTGTTTGCGAGGTAGTTGTCCAGTCTCTTGGGAATGGTTGCCGAGCAGAGAATAAACTGCTGCAGCGACGGCATCGACCTGTCGATGATGGATGTGGTGACGGGTGCGAAGCTTCGGTCGAATAGAGAGTCCGCCTCGTCGACAATCAGGTGGCTGACTTGAGAGAGAACATTGGGGTCGGATTCTGCGATCGACGCCAGTAGGTGAGGCGTAGCGATGACCATGTCAACACCGCGCGGCGAGTATAGGTTGCGCTGGATCGTGGTAGCGCTGAGGTTGGCCGAGAGCTTTTCCGACTTGAACTTGACAGCGTGGGAGAGCGTCTTGGCCACTTTGCCCACCTGATCGACGAGCTCCGCTGAGGGAACCAGAACAATGACACGAGGTCTTGCCATGGTGGGATGAGGCTCGTCAAAGGTAGAGATCTTCTTCGACTTTGATGCCCTCTCCCTGGCCTTCTCTTCCTCGAAACGCTTCTTGTAAGACTGTATTTCAGGATTCGCCTCTTCGGCAATCTTCATGGCGTTGACAGCGGGTAATAGGTACGCCAGCGTCTTGCCGGAACCCGTTTCAGCTGCAAGCAGAAAGTCTTGTCTCTTCTCGCCCCGGACCTTGAACGCGCTGGTCTGGCCGAGCATCGCCGGGATCGCAAGCCTCTGTACGGGGGTCGGCTTGATGTCCACCATTCCCCGCAGGAGATCCTCGTTGATGGCGGTCTTCACAGCGGGGAGGAGGTTGAACTGGTCAAAAGACTCGTATTCCTGCATCTTGTCTTTCAACGCGTTCCTCTTGCCGTACGATACGCCGGCAAGGGACCGCTGCATCTTCAACGCTTTCCTGGGATCGGACGAAGTCTGGGAATCGCCTCCTCTGCTCGGCCTACCCGATGGCGCTTTCGCGTTGGCCGGTCGCGAGGCGGCGCGGCGCGGCGCTTCGGGAACTCTGGCAAACTTCTGGTTCATGCCTCCAAACGGTCCCTCGACTAGTCGTTTCGGCGGGCGGGCATCTCGCTTTCGGGGTTTCGCAACATTGTCGGAGAGAACCATGCGCGATGGTTTTTCTTTCGCCGCCGAACGGTAGCCGGCGTTTTGCGTGAACCATGGCGAAGTCGTCAGCCGGGGGAAGGGCTGTGGCCGTAATGTCAGTTGGCATTTGGGGCACAGCGATGCCAGTGTCCTCGAAGACATGATGGGCAGACGCGTGGGAATTGTGGCTAACGCTGGAGCTAGAGCTTGAGTTGTTGGAAGAGCGAGATCCCCCCCTGGCTCTTTCGAAATTTTAGAGCTCGGTATGGAGATTTCTGCGCCGACCCCCACGCAGTCGGCGCGGCCTAAGCTCCGTGCCGACCTGTAGCGCCACCTCCGCTGGGGTCGTGCATCCCGGCTTCAGATACACAGTATATGTTGCTGTCGTAGGTATTTTAGGTAGAGTGTGGTAGCCGGCTTGGCTTTAATTGGATTCAGTATTGTATTAATTAATGACCAGCGCGACTTGCTCACACTTCCGTACATGTACTTGTACAGCCTCAAGACTGCTAAACAATACGGGTTTAGGTCAAGTTCATGTGTGCTCATATTGCATGTTTTCCGTGTACTGACAAGGCAACTTCAACTGGCATCAAAGCTCTATCGCGACGAGTCTAATGCATTCGCTTCTATTATAATAACACAGTCGTCAAGTGAAAGCTAATTACCAGCGAGGACAACGCATCGTTCTTGTAAGGCTGGGCAGTTGCGCGTGCGTCTTGGCCAAGGATGATTGCCGTAGGTAGGTATGTACATGTACCTATGGCTGTGGCTGTAGCGCTCTGCAAGGAACTACCCGAGCTTTCCATTTTAAGCCTTGACGTCCCGCCCCCTCCCGGGATTCAGCTCAAGTTGTCCACCATTTGATTCCAGGCCTGTGGAACCTCCCTCCACTTCGTCAATCTCTCTCTCAGCCCCGTTCACCACCGTTGTCGAGGGGGGCGATTCCTGCTTCTGATTAATCAAGCCCGGTCCTGAATTAATCAAGCCCGGTCGGTCCTGAGAGGTCAGCTGTCTCGATCCGAACGTCCTTTGTTCCCGTCGTCGCCCGCCAGGCTCCTGTTCCTTCTCTCCATCCGCCCCCCGCTGATTTGTTTTTTTCTTCTTCTTCGCACCTGGACTACACGTCCTGGCGGGTACACTTCGCCAGTAGAACTCCAAGCCAGAAGCATGTGCATCCCCAGATGAGAACGGGGACCCGAAGCAATGAGCGCCGATCTCTTGGACCTCGACAGCTTCTACCAGAGCCCGCCGCCGCAGCAACAGCAAACGGGGGGCCACCAGAGCCAGTCGCAGCAAAAGCAGCAGCAACGCCCGCAGCAGGCCACGGCATCGTCGACAGACCTCTTTGACTTTGCCTCTTTCACCACCAACGGGCCTGCAGTCGCTTCGCCGGCTCAGCAAACCCAACCATGGCCCAACTTTGAGACGCAGCAACCAAGCGGTGCTGGTAGTGGTAGCAACGGAGGATGGGGTGACTTCGGCTCACTCTCATCTAGCTTGACGTCCGCGACAATAACGCAGCAGCCCAAGCAGACGCAACAAGCCGTCGCCGTCGTCGACGACGACGATGGATGGGGCGATTTTGAGGTCGCGGAACCTACGCCGACTCAGCAATCATTTGTGTTGCCCCCGCAGACAAACAAGGCGAGGTCGTCACCACCACCGCGGAACCGCATCGCGCGTGCCTCAACATTCGATCTCATATCGAACAACCTCATCAACGTTGTGGACATGCCTCGTGGCTCCGGTCTGTCGCCGATCCCTAGTCCGGGGCTCCCCTCGGCGGACCACAAGCCCGCCCCTAGCCCAGGTCTCTCATGGCAACAGCTCGATCGACAATCCAATCCTGGGCTTGCATGGCAGACGGCGAGTACACAGCCACCGGCCAGCCCGGGCTTTTCGTTCCAGGCGTCCTCTGCAAAGCCGCAGCCGGGTCTTGGATTCTCTGGTCAGATGTTCGGAACACAGAAGAAGCCAAGCCCAGAGCCGGCTAGGCAGTCTGATCCGAATGTTTTATTTGATGCGGAAGACTTTGAACTTCAGGGCGAAAACGACGAGGAAGAAGAAGAAGATGATGAGTTTGGCGACTTTGAAACTGTACCGACCCCCTTTCCAGGCGCGAGCATGAGCCCGACGCTAGATTCAAGATCAGCGCAACGGCGACCACCACAGGCATCACAGCCTCCGCCATCTATGGACTTGCTCTCCCTCGACGACGATCCCATCCCGGTTTCCCAGCCTCCGTCGAAGAAGCCGCAGCTGGCTTCATTGAACCTCACCGCGCCTACCCTACCTTATCCCCAAGCCCCCAAATCGCCGTCCTTTCAAGAGCGCAACCCCTTTCCAGGATTGGGGCTCTCCACGCCAACCTCTGCGGACTTCCGAAAGGAAGAGAAGAAGGACAATCCGGGCTCTCTCACGCCCGTTACGGCCTGGCCATCTTTCGGGCAGACATCACCAAAGAAGCCATCCGCCGGTGCTACGAAGAAGAAGTCTTCTACTACCACCAGCCTCCAGAAGCCGCAACCGGAGGATGAAGACTGGCCAGATTTTGAAGACTTCCCTGACGACGAGCCCTCGGCCGTCGACTCTGCCAACCCCCCGGAAAGCTGGGACTGGGACGCAGTCGACGTCGTCAAGCCGGCAGTCTCCTCGGCTGTAACCACCAAGAAACCCGCGCCGAAACCCAGAGTCAAGCCAGACTCCGAAGCCCCCGAAGCTGCTTCCGAGGCCCGCGACGACACACCGCCGCCCATCAACATTCCACCTCCCTCCGTCCTCCTTTCCATCTTCCCACAACTCCTTGACCTCGCAAACTCGTCTCTCTTCAAGCCCACAGGCCAGATGGCGGCGCCCATCAGGAAGCGCATCCTCTCGGACCCGGGCACCGTGACCTTCCTCCGCGCGTATCTCCTTCTCGCCACGGTCGCCGCCCGTGTCATCGCCGGCCGCAAGCTGCGCTGGCACCGTGACAAGTTCCTCGCCCAGGGCATGGCCATCTCCGCCGCCGGGGCTAAGGGCATGAAGCTCGCGGGCATCGACAAGGCGCAGGCGGCGCGCGAGGAACGCGAGGCGGCCGACGTCGTGGGGGTATGGAAGGAGCACGTCGGCCGGCTGCGGTCCGCGGTCGCGGCGGCGAACTCGACGGTCAAGATGCCGCACGACCAGCTCCGCGTGCCCGAGATAAACGAGACGATGCCCGTGTCGACGGCCAAGGTTGTGCCGACGGCGCCCAAGCCGTGCATCATCTGCGGCCTGAAGCGCGACGAGCGGGTGAGCAGGGTCGACTTCGACGTTGAGGACAGCTTTGGAGAGTGGTGGGTCGAGCACTGGGGTCACCGGGCCTGCAAGAACTTCTGGGTTGAGCACGAGAGGCAACTACGGCAGAGGTGAAGGGAGGTGCTGCGATGGTGGCGGGAGAAGTGTCTAGATTGTACATATTGTTGAACATACATGATACCTCGAGGGCCTTTCTTTGCACATGTCTGATGGGCAAATCCCACAGCGACTAGACGTTTAGGTTAGGTGACGGTACATCAATCATTGGGCCTTAGTTTATCGCATTGGTAGTGAACGTTTTACGTGCCCCCTCCCCTTCTGGCTGGGTAAGTTGAGGACAGCGTCTCGGAGCGTCTCCCGAACATCGTCGTGGTGAGATGGCCGTTCCATGTCTGGTTTAACCTCGATCGGATCGGATGGTTCCAGCCTGATGGAGCAATCACTATTGCATCGTTGGATGGGGGGGTTGCTGCCTCGTGTTGCTTCTTGGCGCTTGTCAACTCTGATCGGCCATTACGCGCACATCTCTCACTCGTCGTCGCTTACAAGACATGGGTTAACCTGGCTGCGCCAAGCCAGGTGTCGCGTGCCCAGGGCACCTCACGAGCTCTGTGCCCGACGAGTGTCACATGACGAGAGGCAGTCCAAGAGGGCATTCAGGGGCATCCGCTGGTTAGTAGAAGAACCGTCGAAATACCTACCGCGGCCAGTCTCTCCTTGCAGGCGATCCAGCGCTGCGAGGCGCACTCGGCCCGGGATAGGCGGATGCTTGCCGAATGAGAGAAGACGGGACGGGCATTAGCGACGGAACTACTGCAACGCAGACGCTGGATGAGAGCTGCTAGAGAGGCAGCGTTCTCATGGAGCCTTTGTCGGCATGCATCAACCCCACCGTTGAGGTGACCTACCTCGAGCTGGCCAATCCGGAATGCTTGCTAGGAACGGATTGTCTCGAATACTTTTCGTAGGTCGTCGTCCCATTTGCATCGTGTTTTCGGGACTGGAGGAGCTGCGACGGATGGCCGGAGACTAGTGACATGACAACGACAGTATCGTAAGCGGGCGGCTTGGTCAGCGGGGAGGCTGGAAGAGGAGGAGCACGTTGCGGCCGTCCTCGTCAGACTGTGCCATTGTATTTATTACCCGCGCAACCCGGATAGCGAGAGATGTTGAAGTACTGTGTTACAAAGTAGAGCACCCCTTCGTGTGTAGCAACAGTGGCCTATCGGAATCAGCATGCCAAATGTGATGCCTGAAGCAATTGGGCCGGCCAGTGGGGCGTCGTGAAGCAAGCATACTACTATCCGACGGGGGTACACAGCACAGACTGCCATGGGATTCATGATATGCCATCTTGACAATTGATGGACGGCTTCTTTTGGGACCGGGATGAAGGGGAGGCTGGCCCTGTTAGTGTCGTTTTGTCAGACTGGCTCAATACCGTGACGCATGCGCACACTGTCAGCAACGTGACGAGTGGAGCGACGAAGGTCCCCTGATTGATTAAGCCGTCCGATCCGGATGGGATGCCTATGAAATTCATGAGCCACGGACCACTGGAAGCAGAACCGGAGCTTGGGGACGCTCGATGCGCTGCATCTCGAGCCCACGACGGGTTTGGTTTGGTTTCCGCGTCTGGGATGCAGCTGCGAATGCGAACGGGGCGTGAGCTGTCTGTCTGTACTCGCGCACGTCGCAAGTTAAGTCGGGCACTGGAAACTTGTTCGATCCAACAACGCACTTGCCAACAAAAACTCCGATGCGGCCGGGTACTCAGGCACCGTGAGATCCCGGCGAGACTAGTTATGCGCATTGAACTGGAGGAGTCAACCCTGGAATTGGCGACGATTCGAGACGGCCGCGAATGCTTCTTCCCTGTTGGCCGGGCTGGCGGGCACCAGTCTGAGGGAGTTGTATGAATATAGTAAGGGCGGAACTCCCCTGTAGTGTATGTAGTCCATCCAAAAGGTTGGCTGGAGACCCTACCCAGAGTTTACAGCCCACCATGGTTGAGGGAGAGGAGGGAGAGGTCCATGCCTTGATTTCGACTCCAGGGATGCATCGAGGCGGTTGGTGATTGAGACACGGCGACAGATTCGAGGAAGCTTGGGTGCAGCAACTTAGTGTCTTCTTATCATGCTGGTCCCCGTCGTCACTACACTTGCTTTGACTGTAGCTATGTGAGTAGGTCGGTGGAATAAGTATTAGGCAGCTTGAGGTCGTCACTCCCAAGAGAAAGAGAAATGAGCTCCCCCCGGTCCGGTGGGTGGGTAGGAAGAAGCCTACTACGTCCAGATACCTACCTTACCTACCAGGTATGTAGGTAGATTCTGGGTACCTAAGCTCCGTATCGTATCGTGTACCTACCTGGAGGGAGGGGTCTCGAGTGATGTGCCATGTGCAAGTTTTAATACAGCTCCGAAAGCATGTGCGCGCGCAGGAGGGAGGGGCGGGGGTACTTGTGAAGGTAGGTAGGTGATGGTCCCTCCCGGAAATGGGAATGGGAATGGGAATGGGAATGGGAATGTACTGCCCAAGCAAAACTACGCAGAAAAGGTACACGTGATCTGGCGGTGCAGGGCGGAACCGTTGGATGTGATTGAGAGTGGTGAGGTGAGGCGAGGCCTTCCAACCACGCAACTGCTTCACTGGTGTTCTGTCCCAGTGAAGTGCTCCTTCCATAGTGAATTGTTTTGCCTGCACCTGCCTACCAAGTAAACGAAGCAATCGTGCATCACAATCTTTTCATCCCATCCATGGCCCCTCAGTAGTATTTTAACCTCCTGCAGCAGAGCTGCTCCCCCAATCTTCCCCCCCCACACACACACACTCAACCAGTACTACAGTCAGGACAAGCAACTGCCAACCAACTATCCAAGTACACAGAGCATCTACAGGGGAACCACCACAAGCATCAAGCAAGCTAGCCACCCTTTATCAACTGCATCGCATACCTACCTACAGCTACAGGTACCTACCTGCATCTCACACCTAAATCGGTACCTAGCCTTTCTTCCTTGACACCCCATTTCAGTAAGTACCCTGTACCTTTGCTTCCCCGCCCCAGTCCGGCAGCCAAAAGCCAGACAGGAAGGGGGGAAAGAAAAAAACACTGAGGCGCACTTTCCTGTTCCTGCCCGTCCCTTACAATTACAATTACCTACCGACTTTTCCCCTCCCATTTTCATCTCCCACTCTTCTTTTCGTCCTTCACCTCTTCACCTCACTCTCCACGTCCACTCCACGACCTCACTTCTCCCCGCCTCCCCAACTCTTCACCTCTTCACCTCACCCAACTCTCCCAGAAAACCTCACTTCCGCCTCATCCTCTCTCTCTCTCCCCCCCTCTCCCTCTTCACCTCTCCCGCCCCATTACATCTACCTCTCCGCCGAAGCTATCCCCTCCTCTACCCCTCCATCAACCCAACTTCTGTGGTCCACCACCCACTTCAATCTACAACCTCCCCCGCGCACACCTGGTCTACGCAATCCGCACGCCCCCAATCACATTACGACTCCAACCAGCTTGCCTTCTGGGGATTCCAGTAACTGCTCCTCGGTTTCACTTACTGACGACCACTTCATTGCGCCCAACAGCCAGTTTCACATCTTCCACAACCTTTCTTGACTACCTTCCTCAGTAGTCATTACTTAAGTGCGACCCCCGTCGTGCCGTCCTACCTAAAAGTTGGGAAACATCAAGGTAAGGAGCTACTGTCCCGCAACTCCCTGTCGAATGCGCGCACTACGCTCGAAACGCACCATACGTTCTTCTACACTTAGCACTCAAGCGCGCATTGCACCCGACTACACCAATTCAATCCGAACATTTTACACAAGGCAGCCAGGGTTATCTCTACATTAATCCCATATAGGCACGGTGTAGAGACCCTTATTTCCACCTTTTGTTCGGATTATGGTCGCATACACAACTTCTGCAAAACCGCCATTTTACATTTACACCTTCCCTTCCACATTTACTTCCGTTTTTAGCCCCAGGAATCATCTCAATCATGGCATACGTCTATTTTACGAGTAACAGCTAACAAGCGGTATTCCTTAGGTTCCTCAGCCCCTACCTCAAAGCCTACCCGCTCCAAATCCGAATCAGTCAACATGTCTACTGAGCACATGTCCTCCAATGGCAACGACCTCGTTGGCTCCCTCGACCAGCTGAAGTTGGATGACGAGGTTAGACTCGGCCCCGACGGAGAGCCCGCGCCCCGCACGGACGAGGAGTATGCTATGGCACAGCTTACTTTGAGAGCCATTGTCTCCTCCAAGGAGGCTGGTGTCATTATTGGCAAGGCGGGCAAGAATGTCGCCGACCTTCGCGACGAGACCGGTGTCAAGGCCGGTGTCAGCAAGGTGGTCCAGGGCGTTCATGACCGCGTCCTCACCATCACTGGCGGCTGCCAGTCCATCTCTGAGGCATACGCCATTGTTGCAAAGGCCCTCCTCGACGGAGCGCCCTCCATGGGCATGGGCGGCGTTGTCCAGAACAACGGCACTCACCGTATGTCTTCCTTCAGCAATGTTTCCTGACAAATGCAGCTAACGGTTATCCCTAGCCATCAAGCTTCTCATCTCTCATAATCAGATGGGAACCATCATTGGCCGCCAGGGACTGAAGATCAAGCACATTCAGGACGTCTCGGGTGTCCGCATGGTCGCCCAGAAGGAGATGCTCCCTCAGTCGACCGAGCGCATTGTCGAAGTTCAGGGCACCCCTGAGGGCATCAAGGGGGCCATTTGGGAAATCTGCAAGTGCCTCGTCGACGACTGGCAGAGGGGCACCGGAACTGTCCTGTACAACCCGGTCGTTCGCACCCAGCCTGGCACCACCTCGACCGCTGGTAGTGGCTCGGCCCCGACTTACTCTTCCGGCGGTGGTCGCTCCAGCGACTACTCTGCGCCGCGTGTCATGCGTACTGGCAACGGTGCCGACTTCAGCGCCAGCAACACTGGCAACAACAACGGCGGCGGCGGCGGCGGCCGTCCCTATGGCCGTCGCTCTGACTCGGACGCCGCTTCCCGCGGCCCTCCTACCCACGACGAAAACGGCGAGGAGCTTCAGACCCAGAACATCAGCATTCCCGCCGACATGGTCGGCTGCATCATTGGCCGCGCCGGCAGCAAGATTTCGGAGATCCGCAAGACCTCTGGTGCGCGCATTTCCATTGCCAAGGTAAATTGATCTGATTTCCTACATGTACGTCCACCTCTGACTGACTTCGGTAGGCCCCTCACGATGATACTGGCGAGCGCATGTTCACGATTATGGGCACCGCCAAAGCTAACGAGTCTGCCCTCTTCCTCTTGTACGAGAACCTCGAGGCAGAGAAGATGCGCCGCCAGACTGCTACTTCGCCCGAGTAGAAAGTGTTTGGCTTTACGTCCCTTCCATGGTTCGACATCTGGTTTCAGACGCTGGACATTGCAGAATTTTAGCCGCGAGGCTCAATAGCTGAGATGGGGGTGTGGTGATTCTTCACACCTCATCTCTGGAACGGACGCAGGAAAACACTTTCCCCTCCCCCCTTTGCTTTTCTTGTTTCTTCAAAATTTCTGGGTCGACGGATTACCCAGACATGCGCGCAACGACACGAGTCACCAAGCTGGTCCTCAACTTTCGTTTTGAAACGTTGCGCACACGAGTTGCTTTTTGGGAGGGTGGTCCTCCGGTCTACGTTTGGGCAGGCAAAAGATACCCCCGGGTCCACGGACAGGGATTCTTGTATTCAGCCTTCCGGAACTGAACATACGGCACGACTTATGATTACTTCACGCGGATACCTCTTTGAAGCAGGGTTGCAGCTTCGGAGCACTTTTAATGACATCGGCCTACAACTCATTCCACATCCTACTCTCGAAAGTTACCCTACCCCTACAATCCTCCGACTGATCCGAAAACACCCCCAGCGGTCTATATATCTCTGCTGGTCTTGGGTTATGGAACTCTTTGATTCTGGTGTTGGCTTTCCGACGCCAAGGGAATTTAGATAGTACTCCCAACCCGTAACTAGGCAGATGAAAATTCTTCGAGCAAGGCCGCTCAGTAAAAACCAATGTTCCAAGATGTAGGTGTGATGCGTAGATTTACTGTGAAAAGTTTTGGACGGTATGGTGCCTTCACAAAATAGATACGTGCCCTCCGCCATGCAGATCCGATCCGTCGCGCAGTAGGAATCATGGAGACGTCATCTCGTCGGTCGGGCCAGGATGGAGATCTGGCAGATGGGCCAAAGCAAGTCTTGACCCTCACCTAGGGTCAAAATGCGATCCTTTCGTGATTGGCCAATGCCGGGCGGGGTTATGGATACCGGTACATGTGTGTGATGCCGATCCGGAGAGGGGGACGCCGGGCTGGGTGGTTCCTGATAAGGTTAGGGCGTCCGCAACCCAGCAGTGGAGGGGGGGTCCCCTGAAGAGAGAGTAGATAGAGGCTTAGTTGGGGAGATGTAGGTAAGCTCTCCACCTTATTTTTAATTTTGGCTTCATGCCAATCTGTCATCTGCTCCAGCCCGATCGTCGAGTCGACCATCCGTCAATCATTTCCCCCCCGTGTTTCTTTCTACGAGCGGCTCTGATCTCGAACTTCGAGACTCTTTGCTTTTCTTTTTCTGTTTCTCTCTCCGCCCTCTCTTCCTTTCTCCTCAGACTTCTTCTATCCGCTTGTGGCCACGCACCGAGGCGTTATCGCTCCTTTGCCAACCAGACGTCGCGCGCCCGCCAACTGAGTTGCGCACCACGACACGTTCACCTTGCCCGCCCGCCCAACGCAAGTTGATCAGACCCACGACACGAAACGAAACAGAACATCAGGGGTGCCTATCACGAAGAATAATGGCGCGCTCGAAGCAGGCCACTCCCATCCGTCGGCAGACGTCGTCCGAGTACTTCAGCAAGGCCGACGCCCTGGCGCGGACGCCCAGCCACGGCAATGGAGCTACGACTTCAACAAAGCCCAACGGCAAGGTCGCCGGGTCCGCCGCGCCCGTTGAGAAGAATGAGGCCGGCGCATTGCAAATTCTCATTGCCGTGGGCGGTATTTACGCCTCGTTGTACGTTGCTCATCCGGCCAACCCCCTTTTCCCCCACGTAACCGCGCATGTTCGAGAAGTCCTCGTGACTGACGCAGGACCGCGCTTAGCTTGACGTGGGCCTACCTCCAAGAGAAGCTCACGACGACGCCCTACGGTCCGGCCTCCAAGCCCGAGCTGTTCAAGTACCCCGTCTTCCTCAACACGATCCAGTCCCTCTTTGCGGCGACGACGGGCTTCCTCTACCTCTGGTCGTCCTCGCGCGGCGCCGCCTCCCTGCCGCCCGTCTTCCCCTCGCGCGGCATCGTCCTGCCTCTCGCCCTAGTCGCCGTCACCTCCTCCCTCGCCTCGCCCTTCGGCTACGCCTCACTCGCGCACATTGACTACATCACCTTCCTCCTCGCCAAGTCCTGCAAGCTCGTCCCCGTCATGCTCCTCCACACCACCCTCTTCGGCAAGCGCTACCCGCTCTACAAATACCTTGTCGTCGCGGGCGTCACGGCGGGCGTCGCCGTTTTCACGACGCACTCGGGCAGCAAGAAGAAGAAGTCGGTCGTCAACCCGGACGCCAACATTCCCTGGGGCATGCTCCTGCTGTCCATCAACCTGCTGTTCGACGGCCTCACCAACACCACACAGGACTACATCTTCAGCACCTTCAAGGGGTACACTGGCCCGCAGATGATGTGTGCCAACAACCTGATGAGCACCGCCGTCACGCTGGGCTACCTGGTCCTGAGCCCCTGGCTGGTGCACACGGGACTGGGCGAGTACCTCGGCATGGACGTCGCCGGCAGCGCGGGCGAGCTCAAGGCCGCTCTGAGCTTCATGGCGCGGTACCCCGCCGTGTGGCGGGATGTCCTTGGCTTCGCGGCGTGCGGCGCCGTCGGCCAGGTCTTCATCTGTACGTCTTAACCCTCCCGCCTTTCTCGGCCAGCCATATACCCTGCTTCTCTGTGGTTTTTTCTTTCTTTTTTTTTTCTTGTCGTGCCGTTAACCCCGTTAACACATGTCTCAGTTTACACCCTCTCGACCTTCTCGTCCGTCCTCCTCGTCACCGTCACCGTCACCCGCAAGATGGTCACCATGGCCCTGTCCGTCTTCGCCTTCGGCCACAGTCTCAGCCGTATGCAGTGGCTCGGCGTCTCCCTCGTCTTCGGCGCCATCGGCGCCGAGGCCCAGATCGCGACCAAGGAGAAGAAGGCCAAGGAGGCTGCGAAACGCGCCGCCGCCGCCGGCAAGACGCAGTGAGCAGGAGAAGGCAACATCCTCATCCGAACACACCTCCATCTCCGTTGTCTGTCACCTCTCACTTGCCTAGACCATCGCATTGCTCCGCGCGCCAGCTCTCGTCCATCTCTGTGAGGGTGTGCTCCCCCTCCCCTCTTGAGTGCTACCACTTGACGTCTCATTTTATGACATGCGTCCGCGGGGATTTCTTACCGCGGACCTTTTCCCCCGGGGTAAAAAGCAAGAACAGAATATAGCACACAACCAGAGAAGAGCAGTGGTTTTTTCTACCCATGCTAGATAGAGTAGGGAGCGTTACACGTCTTGTCTTTCTATCGCATCGAGTCATGTTTTTTTTTGACATATCCAGAAAGGAATAAAGAGAGAGAGAGGAGGGGGAGAGAAAAGATTTGTTGCCCGAGACGGGGCGCCTGGTGATTTTGCGCAGCGTGGCCCATGATTTCCATTTCTCATCCGTATACACTTGTTATATATTCACTTAGATGTACATACACATCCATGCACACACAAACGCGCTCGTTCGCAGACGGAGATCACGGAGGGGAACCGACCGTCTCTCTGCCCGGCCCCGGGCGCCGGTTTGGCGTCTGCCATCCGATAACAGAGGTATCACAGAGCGGCAGGTAGACCTGACCGCCGGGGGAGGAGGGAGGTCTCCCTTTTTTGATGCAAGGGATCCCATCTTCTACCTCCGTATGCTCTCTCACCCCCCCTCCCTTCCACCGCCATCCCTCTATCCCTCTCTCCCTCTCCCTGTGTGACGTCAAAAGCCCGTTGACGATGCCGGAGCTTCTACGACCTGTCGCCGCGACAGGGGAGGTGGGGGCGGGGGCTCCCTCTCTTGCCTCCGCGGCTCCTTGTTTCCCCATCGCCTTTGTCGCCCGTGGGGTAGGTGAATCCAGACCCAGAAGAGGCGATGGGCTTTTCTCTCCTCCACCCCTATCCCTGGGAGCCCGTGGAAGGAAAAGATTGGCCAGCCGGCAAGGCTCATGCACGGCGCACCTCTCGCCGGCCTCTCACCGGCCGAACAAGCCTGGGGGTTGCAGCTGGCGGAAGAAGAAAAAGGAAAAGAAGAGGAAACAAAAAAAGACGGTCTGGGGTTCGGCGGCTGCCGGGGACTCTCGACGTAGGGATCGCACTTCTTAGGGGTGTGTTACATGTCTTGCTGAACCTGTCGACGTGCTCGTATAGGCCGTCGATGACAGCATTCTGCAACGTGCCCTCAGGTTCAACGATTCTCACCCGTCATGTCACAGTCCACGTGGGACGCAAGGAGCTCTGGTTTGGCACAATAAATGTGGCTTCTCATTGTGGTTTTCAAATCATCTGCCTCTCTCTCCCTCTTTCCCTCCTGCCATGCATTCATGGTGTCCTCGTCTCGTCCTTTGCCACATTCCCTTGGACTCCATATGCGTTTGCGGAAGTCATCCGTAGATAGACCCGCGAAAATCCCCAAGCTAGACAGACAAAAAAAAACCCCCCAGGAAAAAAAAATATGCCGGTGCCCCTTTTGTTTTTAGGGGGGATGGAAAAAACCGACGTCGGCAACTATCATCTCCCCAAGCATCCCAGTCCTAGTGGGGAAAGGGCCTCGCGAGAAACCAGTGTACCAAACCCCCCCGGCGGTTCCTAAACTCCCTGGGTCCCAAATGTTGGCGCACCTGAAAACGATTGTGGGATGCAAAGGTGGCTTAACTCCCGTTTCCTTGCCCCGTCATGTCCAAATAGTGAAGGTTTGCTTCCCACCTTTCCGTTCCAATATTCGCGCCCGGAGGATGCGCTTCTAGATTACACATTTCGGTTTATGGTTGTAAAGTACGTTTGTTTGCGAAGTGCCCGCATGACGATACCATTCGCCAGCTCGCCACTCGCTACGCTCTGAAAAAAAAGGCTTGAAAATGACAAAAGAAATGCCGGTTTGGTGATTGATAAGCTTCTGGAGCTTGGTGTGCTCGATGAGGTGGATGGGGCCGGATGCATGTCTCTTGGGATCATCGGCAGTGTTCGCGACTGCCTTCCACAATATTTTGCCTGCCCCCCAATATCCCGCTTTTTTTAACCCAAAATGACGCAATGACGTAATGCTTGCAGATGCCGTTCGAAAAATCAACTGGAATGTGAGGGGATGGGATCCTTTGGCTCGGCGAACGTGCGCATGTTTTGAGTCGCTGTCTCGTGCTCCGTACACCGTCCTGACCGCGGTCATAGCAGCTCGTCAATAGACCTCACAATTGGTGTTTCACCTCTTGTAGGCGGGCTTCGCGGGTCGGCAACCTGGGCAGGGCGTCCAAAAGGGTAGAAGGGGTCTCGAGGGAACATTGTTTGTCTAGGCGAGAACAGACCTTCACTCGGGGTTGGCGGGACTTCGACAAATTGCATCCCTGGGAATTCGTTGCAGGAATCGTGCAGCGGGTTTTTCGTCATCGTCTCTGCTCTAGGGGACATGAGTGCTGCATCGTCAGGCATAGCGCCAGTCATTGTGAAAGGCAATTCCTTGCGGGTGGTGTTTTGTGTTTCCATTTGGTGTCCTAATGACGGGCCAAGGTTCAAGCTTGAGAAACCGAATCCGGCTGATGGACCGAATCGATGGGATCCAAAGCCGGGCGACGGCGGCGGTTTGGCCATGAACGATGACGATGGTGCCACGCCCGAAACAGGCCCTTCAGGCTTGGATGGAAGTAAGCGATCAACGTCAAAGGTGGCAATCCTGATGGCATTCGTCTCGTTTTCTGACCATGAAAAGCTCGATGGTGCCGATGATGGACCGGGTGAAATTGGTCGACTGCCAGGTGTGGAATGTCCTCTGCCTCGGGTAGGGCTGCCCTTCTTTGGGCTCGCGTTCCCTGAGCTACCTTCCTGCTCTCCTGGTAGCGGAGCTGTCAAGGGCTCCTTGGGCGCAATTTCAATGGCGGCATCGACGGAAAGCGTTAAGCGGTGCTTTGTAGGGCTGCGTCCAGCTCGAGGACGGAAAGCCGACCCTGGCGGGCCCTTCTTCTTCGAGACCTGCTTCTGAAAGTCTTGCAAGCAGTACATGAGCTTCATGTTGGGGCTGATCCACTTGCTCTTGCCTTGGGCAGCGTAATAGGCATCGTTGACACTTAGCTCGGGGTTCCGATAGATGCCGTACGCAATGATGAGACTGGCAGATCGGCTTGCGCCTTGTTGGCAGTGAACGAGCACCCTCTTTCCCTCCTTCGTTCTTGCGTCGATTGTTTCACAGAGATGCATCAGATCCTGCGCAATATCCGTATTGTGGTCCCAAGGCATGTGGATGTACTCTGGGCGATGCATGGAGAACGAGGTGCCCTTGGGCGTCGTGGGTGTTTCGGTCCTCTCGTGGCTGGGAAACTCAAAGGCCGTGGAGAAACTCGCGTTTGACAAGGCAGTGTCGGGGATAGGGCTGGCTACAGGGGAGTCCAACATAGGCACATCCGACTTTGGCAGGAATGCGAACGGGTTGTTGACTTCCCGCGCAACGTTGATGACGGTGTCGAACTTGGAGGCCTCCTCGGCTGTCGGTTCCAGGTAGAGATAGACATTGTCTTCGTAAATTGCAATGGGACCGTCGGGGTACCCAGGTGTCTTTTGGTCCTCGTTGTTTTCGATCTCGTGGAACGGCTCAAAGTCAAGAGCAGCGCGGCTCGCAAGCTGCGTCTTGATTGGAGACTCTTCCTCGACAATCGTCGTGTCGAACGATGAGCCGACGCCAGTCTTTGTCGGTCTCAGAAACTCCGAAAGACCAGACTCGTTCCTTTCTAGAACCTTGGGGAAGGTCATTCCGCCAGCGGGGCCGAATGTCGCACTCTTCAACGAAGGCAACATGTGGGGAGACGAGGTTGAGTGTTTCAATGCACGCCTTTGCAGCATGGGCGGCATGCCCGGCGTACCGGGGACCTCCAGGGTGTTGTTCCGCATGACAAGATCCGACGTTTTCGTGTTGAGGCTCAGCTGGCTGGGCTTGCGCTTCATTGCCGGGATGGTAGGCTTGATGAAGGAGGGCGAGGCTGGTTCAGAGACGAGCGTTGCGACCGAGTTGCTCACGAACGGCGGCTGAATGGACAGACCCTTCATGTTCTTGGGGCGGCGCGGCGAGGGAGAAGTCATGGGTCGGCCGAAGTTCGCGGTTTCTGACGCAGTGAGAGTGTTCATCGCAGACATGGGCGAAAGACCGCCAAAGGACGTGGCAGGGAAAGAGTTGAGGGGGATCAGGTTTACGGGAGAGTCCGGGGAGGACGAGGGGGAGGGGTCTGACAGCGGGGAGCAATCGCTTGTTGAGAGCGTCGTCGTGGGCGACGACTCTGCAGACTCGGAGGCCTGTGTGGAGGTGCTGTCGTGGTGCTTGTGAGTGGGATCTGAGGGCATCGAGGGCCGCAGGTGGTGGATGGGGTTACCCAAGGGCTTTCCGGTGGCCTCCATCTCGATCAACTTGGGGTCTACGAGGGTGACAGTCTCCTGGGCGGCGATGGTCTCTGCGTCAAGGTCGAAGACTGACATGAAGGAAGGGATTTGATCTTCGTAGATCCGTCTCGCCGCTGCTGACGGCATGGTTCTGTGCACCTTTGGAATGGGCTGCCCGAATCCCTTTTCTCTCTCTCTTCTCTTGCGCGAGGGAAAGGCGTTGGCGGCAGTCTCGGGCGACGACGAGACTGTGTAAGCCGAGGGGGGCAGCGTGGGCGAAATGGTTAAGAAAATGGTTGCGACGGGGGGGTGGTTGAAGGAGCGGGAGTCGCGGTCGGTGTCGAAAGAAGGGAAATGGCGCGGAGGATTGGGTTGGATCGGAGGACAGCGCTGCTGGATCCAGTCGATGGTGTTGCTCCTCGTTGTCGGCGGGGTTTCGTAGTCCAGGTCTCGGCAGGGCCGAATGGTACTCCCTCCTCTGTCTCGTAGTCTTCCTCGTACTCGTTGCGGCGGGCTGGCGACCACCAGTGTCGTGACAAGAATAGGCCGAGTAGGCGAGATGGCAGGGGACTGCTCGTATGGGGCGGGTCCTTTTGCTGTGAGTGTGGCAAGAGTTCAAGTGGTCGTGTGAAGGTCGAGAAGCCAGTAGAAGGTGAAGCGGAAGGAGAAGGTGTAGAGTAGTAGTAGTAGTAGTAGTAGTAGTAGCAGCAGTAGTAGAGAGTAAGTTGTTGGTAGTGGTGGAAGAGAATAATGGGAAGAGAGAAAACAAATGGCTAGTCACGACGGAAGCGGCGGGCTTGGGGTTAGCACATGCTGTAGGCGGGAAACAGATATGTGGCGCCGTGTGGTCAATACGGATACATGGATTGGAATGAGACGGCGGATAAAGCAAGTGGGAGAAAGGTGAAGGTGGTAAAGGATGCTTTGCCGATTGGGGAGAGCGCCGGACCGGAATCGAGGGTTGGTGTAGAGAATAAGAGAGGGGGGTGGGAATCGAGGATATTGGGGGGGGAGGGGAGGAAGAAGTGGGAAAAGAGTTGGTAGAAGAATGTATGTGAGGTGGTTAAAAGTTGAGTTGAATGGACCGGGTACCTCAAGGTGGGAAGGGTTCGAGAGAGGACCCAACCCAACAGGGGGGGGGGGGGCAAGCTGGCTGGGAACACTAACAGCAACAGTAACAGCGACAAGTGGGAGTTGCGGCGGCAGCGCAGCGCAACGGCAGCACCAGAATGGAAAGGATTGGATGGGCTGGTTTGGGATTCGGGGGGTGAGAGGGGGGGGGAGGACGCTGCTCGGTGCGGATGCCGGTTGCTGGTCTCTCTGGTTGCTGGCTGGTGCCGGTGCTGGTACGGACGGGGTGGCGCTGCGGACAAGCGACTGGAGAATGACTGTTGCCCTCGTCCAAGATGGGTCTGCGCTGCGCAGGCCCGAGGAAAGACAGACAGGCAGGCAGGCAGAACAGACAGACGGACAGATAGATGCTGGTCAAAGGCAAGGAAGGACCACGGATGCTGAGATGGTGCCCAGGGCTGGGGCTGCTGGCTAAGGGCGTGAAGCACTGGGGGTGACCGGGGCCAGGGGGTCCTTTCCTGGGATGCTAGTGGCTGCCGCAGGAACCTGGGACAGCCCAAGGTAACGCAGTACGGCGCGAGACAAGGTACGAGAGGGACGTACCCTCTCTTCCCCTCCGTCTCCCCATCCTTTCTGTCTGAGATTATTCGTCTGGGTACGTACAACTACGTACACTACCTACCTACCTAGGTACGTATGGATCTAGGTAGGTAGGTACCATACAGCGTGTATTCGAAGGTACGTACCAAGATACGTACCTCCTGCCTCCCATTTCCCGCGGGTCGCACACCATGAATAGCATCACTACTGCTACGGCTCCTACGAATACATGGCTCACAGACCACGAGGCTCACTAGTTCTTCTTGCGCACGACGTCGGCTCAAGCAGCGGCAGCAGCGAAGACGACGACAACAACAATAACAACAACAACACAAACAGCCTTGTCACCTAGCGGCTATTCCTAGCACCTCGTCCACGGGGGCATCTTTTGCACAACCCATCGTACCCTTGTGCCCTGGCGAGGAGGGAGGCAATCAGTCAGACAGTCATTGAGATGGGTAATGAATGATGCTGCTCACGTACGAGCCGTCTCGTGTGCTTGGACCGGGCACCTTAAATCATTCGTCTGTGATGAGCGAGCCCTGACACCTGCAGTGCAGCATGCAGAGAACAAGCAACCTGGAAGGAAGGAAGGAAGCGAAAGAGCAGCCTGGACTGGACTGGACTGACATCCATCGGCGCAGTGCTGTGCTGTGCTGCCTGTGTCTGAGGCGGCCTTCGTGCTCTGTCTGCTCTTGCCGCCGCTCATTAGCGTTGCCGCCGACAAGATGTGAATGGTCGAAGCTGACTGGACTGTCGACTCTTCCCAGGTCTCCTCACCAGCTCTGTACCATCAGTCCATCACATACCTACTACACACAGCGCAAGTGGGTACAGAAGCCTCGTTGTGGAGAAGAGAGACGAAAGGGTGGGGTTTCTTCTTCTTCTTTTTTTCCCCCTCCTCCCCCCTTCCCCTTGCCAAGTTGGTGTGAGTGATCAATGAGGAAAGGGAGTGGGCTTGCATCGTGACTGGAGCGTGTTTTGCGAAAGACTACAGGGGTTATCTATTAATAGCAAAAAGTCCGCGGTTCCACTCCGCTGCCCCCCCCCCCCTCCTCATCCCAGATGTGTGTGTGTGGTGGTGCTTGCGCCTTGCGTCGTCCGTCGGCGCCAATTCTTAACCAATGAGAGCTTCGCGAGGACTGTGTGCAGGCGGGCAGGATAGGATGGGTTCATTTCGTTTTTTTTATGATTTATTTTCCTTTGGCCCATCATGCCGTCCGTTACGTGAGTACCGCCTTTCCGTTGAAACAGAGGCATTCTCATCCTGCTGAGCCCGTCTCCGTTTCTGTCTGCACCTAACAGTCGCTTCCACACCCGCACTTGTGTACGGAATCACACGCCCGGTTGATCACAGATTGGGAAGGGAAGGGAAGGCAAGGCAAGGCAAGGGAAGGAGAGGAGAGGGGTCTCTAGCTGAGAACAGGCTACGCAGCACCACTCCTGCAGATATAACCCGTCGTTTCCACTTCGCCGTCCCTCCCCTCTTTGCCACTGAGGCGTGCCGCTGCGTCTGTCTTTCAGGACGAAATGGATCATGTGCTGCTTTGCTTTGCTTCACTTGCCACTTGCCGTGCTGCCAGGGGCCGCCTCCGTCGTTTCCATCTCTCTTCTCTCCGTCGCAGAATCAGGAAAGATGCACGCACCATTACGGTTCAGGCTTCGCCTCTCGAGCGTTGACAGCTAGCTGGGCTTTCGTCGCTGTACACCAAGTACCTACCTACCCACTCGTGTGCAGTGTGCCGGTGCAAACAACCACCAGTATCAGCACACAGGGTCACAGTACAAACACTCGGACACCCAACTGCTTTCCGTCGTACTGGCGGGCCGAGAAGCAAGGTAAACTCGAAAGAAGATGACAGGGCCTGTCAGGAAGGACTAAGTGAGCCTCTAGCAAGTAACATGCTGCTCGAGCGTCAGCTTGCAACAGCAACAAGAACAAGTCTCGCTCGCGTTGCGACTCATCATCGAGCGTCCCAAACTTGATTTTTGCTCCCTCCTTCTTTTTTCGACCCGGGCACCTTCGGCCGGCCGCCTCGTGTCAGCTGTTCGTTTATTACTCACCTGTACTTGGATCTCTCGCTCTTGGCCCCAGTGTTTCCGAATGTCCCAGCCTGTCCGACCCTCCCAGGCGTGGGAGACACCTCTTGGCGTCCTGTGCTTTTTTTTATTTCCATCCCTCTCATCTACTTACCTAGTGCACTTCGCCCCGGTTCCATCCTTGAAACCAGATACCGAGACTCTGGTGCTAAGTACCTACATACCTAGCTTGCTCTGTTTTTGGAGTTGCTACAACCAACTAGACCCGGTGAAAACAATTCCTGACCTGATATTCCAGTCCACAACCGTTCCCTGCCGCGAAAGAACGAAAGATCGCCCAGTTGGAATGCCTCGGAGAGAGTCCGACCGACAATCCTTCTTTTCGGCCGGGTTCGCGGGTTCGTCGTATGTCAAGTCAGTTGAGTCGATCTTGCGAAATGTGGATTGCAGATCATTCCATCATTCCAAGACTCCACAGCACCATGCCGCAAGCCCCAAGATGATGATGTCGGCGATAGATATCTCTGGTTCTTGATCTGCTGCAGTCCCTGCAAGCCCTCAATAGTTCAAACACACACACACACACACCACACACAGCCAGCCACTTCTTTAGCTGCCCGCCGAGCCCTGTCACCCCTCCCTCCCTTGAGTGAGTAAAGTCTAGAACAAGAATGTTTCCGAACCGAGCCCCGGCCTGCCTGCTGCGCGTGTTGTCTTGTCCTCGCTGGATGCGACCGTCCACGCAGCAAAACGAACCAACCAACCACCGGTCTCGGTTTGAGCCACTATCGTGGAAGCCGCCATCGCCACCTTCTCCGTGGCTCAGTACCAGCCGCCAACCCCCCATTGTTACTGGACGCCGCATAAACTCTCCCAGCATTTAGGTATCCCACCCTGCAACCCGGGCGGCAAAAGCTAGTTTACCTACTTCACGACGGCGTAACTTTTTTTCACCGTACCCATCGCATAGGTAGGTAGGTATACCTAGATAGAAACGTGAACCAACCTCTCGGTCAGGCCGCCCCATTGCGCTGCTGCCCCGAGTCGCCATGGGTCGAGGGAGCGGCCATCCCGTGGGTTTGATTTGTTGGAAATATCGGCATACGACGATTACCTGGATGACACTGACCGTTTCGGTAGTATTGGTATGGAGAGGGCCAGGGATCTGATCTAAACCTTCTTCTACCACGTATGCCTGCCTGCCAGGCTGCCACTTGCATCTCCATCTGTCCCAAACAAAGGACACGAGGCCACAGGTCCTCCCCGGCTGGTGCACAATGATGTGGCGCAGGTCACATACCTACCTACGTGCATGTTGGCGGCCGACCGATGATGGGGAGTCCCCGTCTCGAAAACCCCCAACGGTCGTCTCCAACCTGTCGATCTGGGATCCGCGATGTTAACCCGCTGGGACGGGCATCTTCCCGGCGCTCGAGATTCACAAGTGAGTCGCTTCGCACTTTCTGTAGGTAAGCACAAAATGCTCGCTTTGGAGAGGGCCGTGTTTCACGGCGCATCGGCATCCGGGCATGCATCGTGACATGCCAGGAGCAGAGGCATGATGGGAAAAGCCACACCTAAAGGCTGCTAGCATCTCATGGGTCCGGCCGGTCCTGGGCGGCGTTTATGGTGCCCGAGTAGGTAGATGACTGGCTCGTTTGTCCACTATTCTGCACCGTTTACTGCGTTGCGTACCTACCTACCTACGATTACAGTACCACGCAAGCCAGGGTGGGGATCGCACCGCATTTGACAGGCAGAGACATCCTTCCGATCCTGCTCTTGGCAAAATCCCTGCCAACCTTGCTAAGTAAGGGATATGCCGAGGCATGGGGCAGCTTGCATCGTGGGCTCCTCCTTCCTGGATGATACCTTTACCTGATCTGCCCTGACCTGACCTGACCTGACGAGCGGCGTCCATTACGACGGATATTGTCTCTCTACCGGACTTGGGACCAATATACTTGCCCAGTGTACCTAGGTAATAGTTGTTGCTCGTATATGCGCTCGCTATAAACCACTGTACTTAAACTAGTCTCACCGTTGTTCAATCTCCCTGCCTACGTACATCGTAGCAAACTAGAAATGGGGTAACCCGCCGATTCGTCCCATGTCTCTTTTTCTGCTTCGCTCTCCACATCTCGCCAGGGAGGGAAGGAAAACACCAACCGTCATCCACTGCATCATCATCGTTCATTCCTCCCCCCAAAAACGAAAGAAAATATATATAAAATATAATAAAAAAAAGAGAGAATAAAAAAAAGACGACGTTTGACGCTGACTGACTGACGACGCATGTGATGTACTGTGGAGGCGAGGAGGGATGAAGACGCTCGGTTGCTCTGATACAACTCTGCCTGCCCTGGCAAGGCCTGGCAGAGCCTCCTTTGTTCGATCGTCGCATGAACCCGGATTTGTTTCTTTTGACGGGCATGTTGCGGCGCGCCCTGTAAGCGGTACCGTCTGGACAAAGACGATGACCCTGCCCCCCCGTTTCTCTGCGACAGCCCCTTCCCTCTCTCTGCCTCTGCAAAGTAAAGGGAAGGAAAAAAAACTAAAAGTTGGTTCGGTCGTCGCTACCACTCGTCCTTTTTCGGACTTATTATGTGGGTCCATCATGGCCATTCAAGGGGGGTCCCGCTGTTTCAGAAATTGCCAAGCCGTCGAGGAATAGCATAGCTTCGAATTTTGACCAAAGGGCAAGCAGGGGCCCGATGCTCCTAATCTCCCGTGCAGCCACCACGATTGGAAAGCTGCGTGGGCGGGTGGGCACGCCCGGATTGAGACGCTCATTGGATGCTGTCTTAGGTACTGTGCAGCAGCCCCCACAAGATGGCTGCCAGAGACAGTGTGGACAACACAAGATTACCTTCGAACGATCTCCTTCCGCGTTCCTTCAGCGGGATTGCCAAGCCGTAGACACGATACCAGACACGGCAGGCAAGGGAACGGGGGACGGAGACGGAAGGAAGGAGAATCAGAGGGTTTGAGAATCACACTAGTCTCGTCATCGCATTTGTCGCATCCTTCCTCGCACCTGCCTTCCTTCCTACTGGGTAGTTTTCTTGAAATTGCGATTGACTGATGGGCAAGTAGGTACCTACGTATAACTGCACCACCCAAGGCAAACAAGAGCAGCGCTGACCTCGGCATCGCAGGGGGTGGAGGGGGGTGGAGTAGTGTACGTATCTAGGCAGGCGCGCAGGCTGGGATCCTGAAGGGAAGAGGAAGGAAAGAGGTTTCTTTCTCAGGCAAGCACAAGCGGTTGTTGTTGCTTTTTGCGCAAGCATCAGTGCCAATGGCACCAAGCAAACGCAACTGACCCAACTGCCGTCCGAATGAGACACATGAGGAGAGACAATAGGTAGGTAGGAGGCACCATTCCGAAAAGTCGGTCTGGCACAGGGAACATCCCCTTTCGCCTCTTCTGCCACTTTCCCTCCTTCACGCGCGCACAAACGTCTTCTCTCTCCCGTCCTTCCTTACCTGCTGCGCTGTTCGTGTGCACGCGTCTATTTTGGGCGCCTATTTTCCCAGCAAATTACCAGCCTTTCCAGGTCGACCCTTTCTCGGCCCACGGCCACTGACTGACTCTTCCTTACCTACATACATACATACCTGTGCTAAGTATTAACTCCACAGGCCGTTATTGCACCTCGAACTGCGAAGGACTGCGCCCCCCCCGGCCGACGGTTTCCCAAGGAGTGAATCTTGGCCCGAAGAGGAAATGGGGCTCCGAAAACCCTTCAATGTCGTTAAACTGAACACCCCTTGTCGCAGTCTGTGTCACCCGTTGCGCCCACAGTCTGGGGCTGTTCAGCCTGCCCGCCTTCAATTTCAAGCTGATGACGACGGACGGCTACGAATAGTTACACTCATTGTGTGCAGCTAGCTGCACAAGTCAGTCGCCCGGAATCCCCCGTCTGGTGAGCCTCACCAAATAGGCTTCGGGAGATGAGAGCAGAGCGGGCTGATCCTATTTGCACATCCAAACACGACGCGACCGGCAGGAACCCTCGCGAAATTTACCCGTCTAGAACTACCCGCACGCGTTCTCGCCATACAACGACAATCTCCTCTTCCCTGCCCGGCCCCGTACGCAAAGGAAGGTGAAGCATATTATGAAAATTCCATGTCGCCGTTCCCGCTCGCCATAAATCCCGCCACTTGGGGCTTGACTCTGTCGTGTCCCGAAATAAACCGCAATCTATTGCGGATAATGAGTATGCGTTTCGTCACTGTGCTGGCGTAAGCGGACGACGCCGCACGCGCATAATGGTAATATCCGCAAGGCAGTTGTTGGCAAAGCCAAGCCACCCGCTTCAACTTGCAAGCCTTGAACGGCAGATCCGCGCCTGTCAAGATGGCACACTGCAGTCAAAGGAGGAGAAGGAGGATCTTGGGCCACCAGGCGAACCGAGACATCTATTGACTCCCTCGGCGGCGATACGTCTGTCTACCCGATCTCGATCCCCCATTCGAGGGGATTCTGACATCGTCGGCCCTCGTCCCTATTCATTTGTATGCCCGCCCGCAAACGATGCTTCAGCTTCCCATCAACCGTGAACCCATGACGCCCGGGGGGGAGGGAGGGAGGGATCTAGGAACCGTACCTAGGATCCCAGTCCGTGGGTAATTTGAAGGGGCCCTGCTCAACCGAGCCTCAAATCTGTTACCGTTTTGGGACGACACCTGGTCCGGGGACTGCCTGTTGCTCCTCAGCCTGCTGCCCCGTCGCCCCAGCAATGCAAGACGACGAGGGCACTGACCAGCACGCTCGCCATCTGGGTCAACATCTCTCTCTTCCTGGACCGCCGGTGCGCCTCGAAGCTTCGTCTAGCAAGGCCTTGAGGAAGCGACACCGGGATTGTGAACCCCTCTCTCTCTATTTCGTCTCCGTCTCGTCTCATCAAACCACCCTGCACGAGCACGCGTGTGGTTGTTCAGCCCTGGAAGGCGGACGCGCTCTGCTTCATGCACCACGGTTCCCCCGCCTTGCCTGCTTTCTGTCTGCATCTCCTTGCGTCGTTGCAACAGACCACCATGTACACGTAATCGACTCCGCCCTACCTCTCAAGCCACTCCAGCTCTCTCCATGATGAGAAAACCCAGTTTAGAGTTGTCACGACTCGAGCTGAGCCTTGCATCTGGACGGTATCGGACATCCGCCGCGTCAGAGGTTGACAAGCAGTATCCTCATTGTTCCAATACTGGCCACATCATCAAATGATACTGAAGCCACCGAATGCGACTTGAAGAATTTGAAGATGCGGATCGAACGCGCGTGATGCCTGGCACACCACGGTACTTCCCAACCTTCTCCAGTCCCCTGCCCGTAGCCGTAGCGTGGCCCCTTCGGGAAATCAAAGCACCCTGGCACATACGTCTACGAAACTGGCGACATGCCGTTTCAGCATGCATCTCTCGCCCACGACCACGTCGCCCTGGCGACTGTGAACGTCAGGTCATAGGCGAAACCAACAACGGGGACACTGCTGAAATCGTGCAAGTTGGGCCGGCAGTACGACAATGCGCGCGGATTATTCGTTTCGAACAGATTCGCCTCTAGGCTAATTACCTGATACTCTCCAAAATCTGCGGGAGATTATCCATTTGGGCTAGTTTTGTTTTTCGTTTATTTTATTTTATTTGCCTACGGACACTTCCTCCGCCGTGCGGTCCCAGCACCCCCTACTCATCACCGGCCACCTTAGGTAGTGTGAGGTCGCAAATTGCGTGTTGTACAATCTCTCTCCCCTTCCTACCCCGGCACCCCCGATATTTGTGACCTTGACGCGCCCATCTCGAACCTTCTCGCCACACCAAACCATTGTCTTGGGAACACGCGCTACAGCGCGCAAAGCTTCTAGCTGACCCTTACTTACTCGTTTGATCCAAGGTTGACACCTGTAACGCGATCACGACCCTGTGTCCCCCCCCACAAATGACCCAAACTACTTCAACCGGGGGGGCTCGTTGCGATTCGGAAAGCCAGGGCTATCCCGTTGAGCAATACCAATTTGACCTAATCCTTCCCTTGCCTTTACCACAGTACTGGGCTAGAGCGGGCTCTGCTTGCAAAGACGGCTCGTGAGGGTTTGTGGGAGAGGGGAGGCTTTCGGGCTAATGAAAAGCAGCGTGGGGGTTCCTTCATCGATTGTGGGCTGGGCCTTCGTCCTCCCCCCCTCGTTGGATTTGGCTTCATATAAGACGACGTGATGGCTACCTAGTATTACCCCCGCCCTGTCTGCCAATGGAGGCCGAGGGGCGCCCAGACAGTTGGTCCCGTTGTGCTCCTAGCGGCCGACATAGTTCACTAGGTTCAGGCTGGCCCTTCTGGTCATTTTATTTTTCCGCGACCCGCGACGCACCTACCGCATCCGGAAGGGCCTGTCCGAGAGATGTGGTGATTAATATCTCTTGGTGCGAAGCCATGTCATGCCTCAACGGCTGGCGGCTGCGGAAACCCGGGCGCGGATCTCTCTCTCTCTCTCTCTCTCTCTCTCTCTCTCTATGCGTATGTGTATGTTTCCTGGTTAAGAGATGTCGGCTTCTTGACCCTTTTTATGTTGTGCCGAATATCGGGCATGTTTATACGACTGTGCTGGAGTATTATCGTGTACCTGTTCGACCTTGACAGGGACCACCACGGATACGTACCTTCAGTCGGCTTCTTGGCATATGTTTATCGACATTGCGCCTGCGCTTTCCCCGTTCGCGATGAGAAATGCTCCGGGGCTAGTAGACCATGTTCGTATTGTTTTTGTTTTAAGGTTTCCCGCGACAAAGGACTAGCTTGGCGCGGTTTGGGGGCAAGTGACGTTGAAGACAGATAAGGGTTAGAGAGGTAGGTGAGTGTACCAGAGAGGCCTTTTTCGGTGAGGTCGTCGTGAGCGGCGCGCCGACCGACCCGTACGCCCTCCGTCCCTTTCCCCCCTGGATCCCCGACGGCGATCGAAGGGGGGGGGGGGGGGGGGGGGGGGGGGGGGGGGGTAGTGGGAGGTCCGGCCGCGGGCGCCTGATAGAACCGGGAGGCCCGTGGATGAAACTGCTGCAGCCGGCTCGCCTTCCCGGGTCATGACTCGGTCTTCTTTTCTTCCTTGTTTTTTCCCCTTCTTTCCTTCTTTTTCTTCTTTTTTCTTTCCGTTCCCTTTCGTTTCGATGTGCCGGGCTGGGCCGTTTTGGGTTGGCACTTGGACACTACCGGGTCGGCGGGCTTCCTTTCCGCGGGTGGTCAAGACATGACGTAGAACAAGACCTTTCGGGTTCGGGATCTGGAGGTTGGGTTGTTTTTTCTTAAACCTGTTGGGACGACCATAAGAACTGCCGTGTTTGTCGCGTTTAGCCCGCAATGTACTGCTACTGGGTTTGATCGCAGCCGTCTGTACCGTAGGAGCATCGTGCTTGTGGTCTTGATTATTGGCCGTGTATACACACGTATCAAAGCCGTATCACCCTTCGTGTTCCTGCTATACTTTCCCTCGCCGCTCCATCATGGACCGGTTGTTTGCGAGCCTGGGGGTGCTCAGCCCCTCTCCCTGAAATGCATGATTCGTGTCGCCATCTCAAGGGGCGCTTTGCTCTGAATAATTCCGTTTTGAATCGAAGGACCAGGGAGGTTTAGGCGGGCACGAAGAACTATTACACCCAAAAGACTCGTTCGATCTAGCAAAGATGTCAAAAGCTATAGACAGGAGTCCGCGGTTGAATCAGTCAGCACAAGACGGTTGGCACAAACGTACGAACACGACCGCAACGCCATGTCCCATATCCAGGCCATCAGCCTGTCGGCCTGTCAAGACATCTCCGTTCGCATACGCA
Organism: Colletotrichum zoysiae; assembly: GCA_030867305.1. NCBI lineage: Eukaryota > Fungi > Ascomycota > Sordariomycetes > Glomerellales > Glomerellaceae > Colletotrichum > Colletotrichum zoysiae. Next base: position 34,050 of record MU842934.1, on the reverse strand, counting down.
ACGCTTGAGAACCGGCGTGCGTTATCAAGACTAGGGACGGCTTCGGCCAACGTGGTCTGCGGTGCTTAGTTTCGACCAGATTCTAAACTTTCCGCAGTCTCGTCTTGTTGAGTGTGTATGGCTACCGGACTCCATGTCCTTACTGTTATGGGTTGACATGCTTCGCCTTCAACCATATATAGTCCAAAAACGATGAGAAGGCGACCTCTTTTGTCGTTGTTCGACCAGTTCACTTGTTTTCCATGCCGTAGATATCGCATTGGCGCCCATACTATGTCTCGACAACCCTTTCGATCTGGGCACGTCGCTCAACCATGATACTTCAAGGGCCGGTGTGCAGTACATAGCAGCATGTTTGGATACTGTATTACCCCCCATCTGGAAGAGAATAGCTTCGGTGACGCCGCAGCCGTAAACATCGGGATAGATGCCCAGAGTGTAGCCCGTCTCATGGCCACTGATCTCGTCATCCTCATCCTAGCCAGCCTACACCTCGAGGACAGTCATGTTATTACAGCACGTGAGGTACTTTTGGAAAAGAACAGGTGAATGCAAGCATTAATAGTATGTAGATTCAAGATGCTATCGGATGGGTAGATTCCAGCGGTGTGAGTTGCCATGTCGTCTGCCCATCGGATCCGAAACCTGCGTAAGTGCGGTCTTGCATATCCCCAAAGGTGAAAAGCATGTCATCGCCGGCCCCTGGTATGTTTCCATCGTCAGAGGGCAGCATTATCAACAGTTCATCGCTTCGCAGCATGTCAAATAGATCTAGCCCTCCAGAGATCTTGCCCGGCCAACTACTGCGGATGCCCTCCTCGGGGCGACTTCGTATCTGCATATACCTTGACTCGGACTGACCACGCCACCGTGACCGTTTACCAATTTGCGGATGACGGAATCCTTCTCGAGGATCTCGGAGCGGTTCTCCAGGGGCGTGGGCTGACTGCCATCGTCTTCGGAGCACCCGGCGAACAATCGCGAGCAGGGACAACAAAGGCCTCCCTTTTCCCCTCCGGAACACGCTGCAGGCCGAACCACAGGGCTCCTTGCCTCTCTCAAGATACCATGTAGGTAATCTACTCGGGCCGTCGTCTCTGTCTACTTCTTCGCTCCTGGAACAGAAGCGGCGAACGCGATACGTGGGGCAGACACCCCCCCGAATATAGACCAATATTGTATATCACGCAGTGTGTGCGCCTCTCGGACGAGAGGTTCCCGGCCGAACACGTTTCCGCGTGTGAGGAATCTCGCTTCACGGTTCGACCGAGTCAAGGACAGAGACCCCCCCACCCAAAGACCACGTAGGGCTCGTTCCTATGGCAGAGTCGATATGACCGTTCTGGTCGTGTGCTTGCTGCAGGCGTCTCCCCATCCCGGCCGCCTCTGCTCGCTCGTGCGTCGACCATAGCAGCAGCCGAACCGGATCACGCACTGAGCATTCTTTAGAGGCGTGAGATCGCCATATCCCCCCCCCCTTACTTCCAAATGTGTTGTTACGTTTCGTAACAGGAGCGGTCACGTCGGATGGCTCCATCCTGCCTACCGCTTTATAATGTAAGTGTTTTGGGCGGAATAAAGGTAGAGATATATCTCGGATCTAGGGGTGGGCGTTGAAACCCTCTCTCTCTCCTCGAGAACCAATCACCCTTGCCCGGCAGCGTGACGTCTTTTGTCTGTCGTTTCCCCTGGGGATGGAGAAACCGAGTCCACACCCGAGGCGGCTGTGTCCTCCTCCAGCCTCAGCCTGAGAAGGACCCTCGCAAAATTTGTGACACAGCGGGCTGGTGATCAAACAGCCCTGCGAGCCCGTGGGGGCGGTCTTTTTTTCCGCCATGACGTTCCCACCGCCCGGTCTCGCCCGGGACACGTGAAACAAAGATAAAAAATAATAATAATAAAATCTACGGCTTAAATCTTTTTTATCCCGACCTTGAGGCTCCGAGGCACGATGTGTCGATGCTTTACGATGCGGCTCGTTTGGGTAACATGATCGCCAGGATCCTTGACGCTTAGAAACCTCCCACGTGAGCAAATGCCGCAGGTGGCACAGCACAGACAGGACAGGGAGCAGCAGTGAGGGAAAGGGGAAAAGAAAAAAACCTCCAGAGTCACATAGATGGTGGGTCTTCTTCTTGCCTTCATCAACCACATCTCTTACGGTGATTCGACTTGCGGTCGTGCTCGTGCCTTTCCATGTCGTGTGTTAAGAGACCAGTGTGAGGAAGAGTGACAGAAACGGCGTCGGCCGTTCTTGGTCTTCGGTCCCCCTGGTTGAGTCATGTAGGAACACGCAGGTAGGGGGAAAGGAAAATTGAAAAACAAAGAAGAAAGAAAAGAGGAAGAAAGAGACGCCTAGTTATTGGACGACGATGGGTTTCTTGGCCCAGAAGCAACCTCCGTAGACGTTGAATAGAGTCCAATCTCGCATCTTGGCAAAAGCTTAGGTTTCCTTCATACCTCCGAGACCACGCTTGGCATGTCTTTGCGCCCTGACGTGGCCCCGAGGCTCACCACACATATCCATTGACGCGCCGTTGGGCGAGAAGAGGCTTCATATACTAGATTGATGAATTGCTGGTTAAAGTTTCACGGTCGAAATCCTATAAAAGAACGGCGTTCGTCGGAGAGGCTGGGGCGCGCTGGCTTCGTTGCGACGACGCCCTCTCGTTGCAGGCATATATGGCCCGCCATCTTCTTTCGCGCATACACCTAAGTAGCACAGTCGAGCAGAACATGCCGACCCCTCGCCATGTCAAGGCTGTCTTGAAACATCACAATCTCTCGACGCGCGCGCGCGCGCGTGTGTGCGTCTCACGCCCTTCCGCCCCTCCTTCCTCCGCGACCTCCCCGCCCCTTGCCCGGCGGTGCCCTCATCCGCAACCCTTCGGGCAGCTCCCTGACCTTCTCCCCGTCCTGCCAGAGCACGCCGACGTCCGACGCCTCGTCCCTCGCGCGGACCTCCCGGAAGAGCCTCGTCGGCACCCGCCCCTCCTCGTCCCCTTCCGTCAGGACGACCCCGTTCTCGCTGACCCACCACCGCATCCCCTCCTCCTCCCGTAGCGCCCGCTCGATGTCGACGTACACCAGCACCTCGGCGTCGCGCCGCATCCCGCTCACGACGCCCCGTTCGTCCCCCGGCAGGCCGGTCGCGAAGTGGACGTGGTTCCGCCCCATCCTCTTCAGGCCCCCGGACTCCTCGATGGCCCGCCAAAAGGCAAAGTACGTCCCGTGCACCACGACCCCGGGCGCGTTGCCTGCCTCCAGGGTGATGGGCGTCAGGAGGCCCGCCGAGTCGACCTTGATGCTGTGGCCCTGGTTCGCCCGGATCAGCCAGTGCGAGGGATCCGTCGACTTCTCGTCCAGCGACGGGTTCGTCGCGGCATTGGGCTTGAGGGCAAAGCGCTGCTTGTCCGACGTCGTCACGGCGGCCTGGATGTCGTCGAAGGTGACCTGCAGCGAGCGGATGGGGCCGTAGGCGAGCTATGAGCGGGGTTAGTGGCCGTGTGTACACGCAAAGTTGTGCGCCTGGCCCGGTGGGAAGGTAAAGAGAGGTGAAGCGTAGGCGGGAAGGCCGCCGATCCCCCGCGCCGACTCATCCCCTTTTCATGGCTCGGCCATCGCATGGAGGACCGAAACAACTCGTTTCGATCACGTGGATCAGATCCAGTGAGATATCCTGGGGCCGGTTACGAGCCTCCCAATCCAGAGAGGAGCACCATCGCGATCCCGCGTACAGAGGGACATGGAATCAACACTCACCACCTTGTCCAGCGGCGCATAACCGCCCTCATCAAGTTTCAGCCCGGCATTCTCGGCCCGGTGCCTCAAAAGCTTGGAAAGTGCCTTGGAAACCAACACCTCTCTCGGCTGCCCGCCGCCTCTTCCGCCGCCCCTTCCGCCTCTGCGATCGCTCCTTTTCTGCGTCCTGTCCTCGACCGCTTCCGCCGCCCCCTCGTACTGATCGGCCATCACGTCTTTTCCCACGACGGAAGACGACGACTGATGACGTGGGAACAAGGTAAACGGCCCGAGTGGTTGTGCCGACCGGGACGATGAGATATGCCGGGTGAGAGCCGTCTCGTGCGTCGCCAAGCTCCGCACAACAGTCGGCAATAGCGGAGTGGCGTGCGTGACGGAGAAGGTCCGGTGCCGCAGTTTTCTGGGCTGGCTAAGTGGATGGATTCTATATCGCTTCGAAAGGCAGCTGATGCCGGTTTTCATCTGTCGAGATTTACGCAGGCTGTCGTGGTTCGTGGCAAGTGTCAGGTTGGAGTTGTGAGTGATGAGTCGGAGTTAGGCTGGGCTCAGGCCCACTGAAAATTCATCCAGTCGGTGGTTTTCTCTCAAAACCAAAAGAAAGCCCCGTCCTGAGCCATCAGACATCAGTCGCCGGATGAGTCAACGCTGGCCTCTTGGGAAACAAACAAGCGCACATGCAACTTTGCTGAACTCGTGCCTCGATGTCGGTCGCACAGATCTTTGTATCTAGTAACAAAGCGGTCATGGGATGACAACGCAACGGGCTTACAACTTTCGCAAAAGCCAATTGCTGCGTCTCAATGCACGCATCTCACTCTCAGGGGCCCCTCGTCATCTTCTCCTCTCGCCTTGCTGGCAGGCTAGCCGGCTAGGTCCGTTCTGAATTCCTAGGTCACGTTGAATTGAAAACATGTTTTGACAAAAATTCGTCAGAGGCATCCGAGGCCTCTGTCGTTAAACCTTTTCCCATTGGCTGTTCGATATACAAATACTCCAGCCTTCCCAAGTGAAGGCGAGCCCAGCAAATCAACCGGCCTTCCGTCATCGATTGTCATACAAGTACAGGGTAACCGCCGCCGAACCTATGCGGTTATAACATATGCCCAACAGGAATGACGCCAGCGAAAGAAGAAACATCTATGATACATTCATCCGTGTGATTGTGATTCGTTAAGACGTTATCGGTAGCTGCCTGACTGGGCAGCTGTCGACGAATTCGTTATCGTGCTGTCGCGGTTGGGTCTGCGGCCAATGCTGCTCGCCCGGTTCAGCAGCGACGTGTGGTTTAGGGAAAAGTGCCGTGGCTGCACCACGGCCTGTTGCGGCCGTTCTTCGGTGGGCTTTTCGGTTGAGGAGAACTGTTCCCGATCGGGGGTGCGCTCGAAGTACCGGCGTGTTGCTAACGACGGCGTAGATGGCGCGACAAGGCGTGATGTGAGAGACGATACCCCAAGCCGTCTACGAGGGAGGGCGGAAGAAGCAGGCGATGACACTTCGTTTGAAGCCGTTTGAGAGTGGTAGGAATGAGAGACGGCGCGAGCTGGTGTGGTGAGCTCAGTAGCTGCTCGTGACGGCGCACGGAATCGGGGTTCGTCGTCTTCGTCGTCACCGGCAGTCAGCCGGCGTGACCGGAGCAGCGAGGTTTGACGGCCACTCTCGCGCGAATCCTCGGGCTCCTCGGTGCCTGCTCGACGAGTTCTCAAGAGCATCGAAGACCTCCGGCCATCTTCAGGCTCCTCGGTAACCGCACGACGAGGCCGGCCGATGAACAGTGACGATTTTCGGTGGGCCGCCTTGTTGCCGTCTCCTGGGGTACTCGGGATTGTCCCAGGCGGTAGAGCATATCTGGGACTAGGTAGCGCGCTCGAGCCCAACATGGTGCTGCGCCTCTCCTCGTATTTGGACAGGGCCCTGGGACTGGTGACTGCGTTGGCGCTTGGCTTAGGCAGTGCTTGCTGTTCCATTGTTATGCTATGACGTCGTTGAACAGCTCCGCTGGTAAGCGTCTTGTTGGTGATCGTCGGGGTAGAAGGAGCTGTCGTCTCCTTGGGGGTGGGCAGGTTGACTTGAATAGTCCTGTTTCCGGCCGCTTCCTCGCTCAGTGCCAGAACCAGCTCAGTCAGACTCCGACAGATGCTGTCGGCCTTGCGTCGCAGCTGGCGATCGGTCAGGTTCGTACCCACACCAATGGTGCTTGCGCCGCTCGAAATGGGTCCCGGCTGACCTGCCGTGCCCATCATGTTGGCGAGTGCCAGAGCGTCTTTTGCGGCCACCTCAAGCGCCCGGGCTACTTCGTCGCTAAGGAAGGGCCTGGATTTGCTGACGGCAGAGAGCAAGATGGGCTGTTGGGTCTCGCGCTGCGAAGATGTGGTGCTAACAGCATCCTGATGAGGATGGTTGCTGCCAGGGGTTCGTTTCGGTGAAGTGGACATGGTGGTGTTGGTGGCGGTTGGCGGACGGTCGTCCGAGGCTCGAGACATTGCGGCGCCCGAGGTTGCGGGCAGCTTGCCGGTCAATTCCAACCGATGGATTCGCGACTTGAGATCGTCCAATTCGTCCCACACAGTCGAGGGTGCGTTCGTTGAGGCTGTTGCTGTCGACTCAGTGCCCTCAACCCCGTGATTAGTATCCTGTTGCGTCTCAGTGCGCGGAGATTCCGTCGACTTCGGAACCAGCGGCGAGGAGTTGTATGTGCGTGTTTGGCCGTATGAGAGGTTCGATTGTCTATATGCTGAGCTTCGGGCGGCGTAGCCACTGTTATTGTCGGTCAAGGAGGGACGCCGCCGCGCATATGGCGAGTTCTCGCCCATCGGGTCTTGGAAGGTGAAGGATCGGGGCGTGCTGACGATCGAACGACTGGCCGACTGAGCGGTAGAGTGAAAGGCCTTTGTACGCCCAAGGTCCTCGGCGGGATGGTTAGATGCTGGGCGGTCTCGAGTCAAGGGCGATCGGTACGCCAACGCGCGTGCTGTTGGATCGGCGGCACTCTCGTCCTCGGATTGTCGCACACGCTTTTTCGAGGTCTCCTGCTGGTCGGAAAGGCGACGGCTGAGATGGGGAGGCGAGACGGGATGGTGATATGATAAAGGGACGGCCGCAGATAGTGGGCGGCGGTGGAAAGATCTCGCAACACGGCTCTGCTGGTCATCGTCAGTCAGCTCACGGTCGTCCATGGCGTAACCCTGCGCGCAGGTGCCCAGGACCCCCAGGGTGTGCGAAACGTGGGAAACGAAGGTACACTAGGAGATCTTCGGACACATGCGGGGACTTGATTGGGGGGGGGGGGGGGGGGGGGGGGGGGGGGGGGGGGGGGGAGGCAAAAAAGACCGGGATGAACAACCAAGATACGGCAGGAGGGTTGACACTATGCTGAGTAGACAGCAGCCGTTGCAGGGCACGGCCATTTATATCGCGCTAACAGGATTCCCGAAACAACAACGCAACTCCATGAAAGGTGGCTAAACTTACTGCGGCAACTGGCTGTTCCGCCGGCGCAACATCACCAGAGCCACGACGGGTTGGCTCTTGTCTAGCAATCTTCATAAAAACGTCACCAGTGGTGTCGTCGGCTTCGGCCGACAACGGCGGGGTCATTTGCGAGTAGTCATCGTCGCGTCTGCCTTCGAGCGCACGCAAAGTGCGGTCGCGTTGGTTTGAGTCGGTGGATTCGTCACCAAAGTCAAAAGACCGCATCGTAGAGGTACTGCTGTCGAGTCCCAGACTTCGACGAGTGCCGGATGATCGAAATGAGCGGATGGGGGCGACGCGCACCGAGGTGGTCGGGGTGCTTGCGGCAGTGGCTTTGAAGGAAACGGGCGGTCGCGACACTACCGATCTTCGTTTCTCATCTGTCGGACTCGAGTTTTGCAAGGTTTTTGGCAGCAGCAATTCGCGCTGTCCCTGAGCCCAGTCCTTTGTCGTCCTGTCGGCCGGGGATCGAGGACTACTGTCGGCCGTGTCAGAGGGATGCGTAGGATCAGTCTCTACAAGCGGTGACTTGAAGCCGGTCGCATTTGACTCGCGGGATCGAGATGCAACAGCTCGTCGAGTTTGCAGTTTGGTGGGAAGGGCTGACGTTTTGGATTCTGAGACGTCGCCGTGGGGTGGGAAGGTCTGCACGATGACGGGATAAGAGGCGGGCCGCCGGTGCGAGATGGCCGTGTTTGCAGGGGTCGGCAGGGAAGCAGTCTGGTAAGTCGACGCTCTGGATCGCGGACTGAGTTTGTGAGGCGACTCGGGCAACTCGCGGATGGGGCTCGGATTGCGAGGTGAGAGTAGTTGGGGAAGTTGGCGGTGGGAAGGGCGGCGGTCGTGGGCCGATCGGAGTGAAGTCGACGGTGTGTCTTGTTGTTGTGGGCAGTTGGTGTCGGATTCGGAATTATTGTGCGGTGGTTGCTGGTGTTCCTGCAAGTCTGACGTTGTTGGCAGGGCGGTGGGAGAGGCGGTGTCAGTAGTGGTGGTAATAACAACGCCAAAGTCAGAGTCAGTGACGGTGGCAGCAGAGTGGTTTTGGTTGGAGGCGTCTTGGGGTTCAGGCGAGACGGGCGAGGGCGGGTTGTGCTGCAGCAGTGAGGGGAGCACTAGCCGTATGGACGGGTGCTGCTTGTGTAAGTCGGCGAATCGAAAGGTGGGAAGTTTGGATGAATTGTGGCTTAGTCGATGGGCGTGGTAGGGTAAGGAGGGCGGATTTGCTGAAGATGATGTCGCAGGGACAGTGGTGGTATGGAATGCGACGGGGTTCTGTGAGGAGGATGAGGATGAAGGAGACGCGGCCGCGGACGCGGATGCGGATACCGAAGCAGAAGAAGACAATGTGGGATTCGAAGTCGGGGCATGGCCCGCAGCTTCGAAACCACCTCCTTGTGCTGTTGTTGTTGCTGCTGTGGCCGTGGCCATGGTCGCGTCGAGGGGGGGGGGGGTCTCCCTGTGCCGGGACTTTCTCACACTGACTATTTCTCAGTCAGGAAATATCGGGGATCCGCTTTCTCATTCGCTTCGCTCGCTGCGCCTACGTGTTGGCCAGGGCTCGTCGGCTCTTTTCACCCCTTCCTTTTTTTTCCTTTTCTTCTCCCTTACTCGCTCTTCTCCCCTCGTGTATTCCCTTGGGCATGCACGCACTGGAGAACAGCACCGTTCGCTGTCAGTCTCTGACTAGCCCCGGTCCAGCCAAAGTAAACGAACGACTGTTCCAACCGACCAAACGTTTAGTCCTGGGTGCCCAGTGGGTGTGTGGGTGGGTAGGTGGGTGGCGCCGCGCGGTATGTGCGTCTGCAACTAGTCGTTCGGGGATAAACGTGTGTATCGTTATTTCTCTTCGTCCTCTCAGCGAGATTGCTTTTTTTCTTTCCGTTCTTTTTAGTAGTTCCTCGACGCCGAAGTTTTTCCAAGTAATTCCGGGCAGGTTGTTGATTTTTTGTTGGTGCTCGCTGTCCAGATTGGCGACTCTGCAAGGTTCTCCTCGTCTATCTTGTTTCTCTCGACCTTATTTCCCTCTTTCGTGATGTTGCGCAATCTGCGGCGGTCGGGATGGTTCGTCGGTCTCGTTTATTAGGAATTAGCGATTTCTGTGATATAGGGCGTCTGTTACGATCGTCCATCAGGTGTATTCTTGGAGTGATTTATATTGAGGTGTATGCACGTCGGCGTTCAGCGTAAGCGTCTTCGCTATTCGTCGGGTGACTCGGGAAATGTGAGTGTGTTCGTGAGGGAGGGAGCGGGAGCGTATTAGAGGCTGTCGTCGGCCTGATCGAATCGAAGGGGGAAATCCAAGGAGTGGTGACGGACGCCGGCGTTCTCAGTGCGATGGACAGGCCAATGATGATATCGAAGAAAGGACAGACCGAAGAGGGCGAGAGGTAAGAGAGATAGAGGGACGGACAAAGAGCGAGGGTAGGGTCAGGTTGGCAGCAAGGGCTCGGGGAATTGGTATTAAACAGGAGGAAGGAGCGTCATGAACAAGTAAGTGCAAGTGCGGGCCGGAGGGGGTGTGTGAGCAGGCAAGTGCCCGTCCGTCTCCTTGTCTGGTGGTGGTGTGACTGTGGTCGTGGTGTGTGTCGTGTGTCTTTTGGCCTTCAAGAGGGAAAGTTTGAGCCCGATGCCGCCAGTCGGGGACTAATTAATGAATGGATAGAGAAGGATAGTGAGAAGAGAAGACTGACAAGACAGGAGACTAAAAAAAGACACGGGTGGAAAAGGAGGGAGAGGATCGTCGACTCGACTCGTCTCTCCCACTCGCACGATGTGATTAGTCTTTTTTTCCTTTTTCGAATCTATTCTCCTAAGGCTCTTCTTCGATGGAGCTGCGACGGGCCCAAATGCCTGCCTACCTAGGTCGGTAAGGTAGGTAGGTACCTTAGGTAGGTATCTCGTCGGTCGGCTACCGCCCTTCCTGCTGCTGCTGCTCCGCCCTCATAATTATCCATATTCGTCCGTGGGTTAAGTAGGTAAGGGTCGTGGTACTCTCCGCCTGCCAGACTCCAGCCAAGAAGAATCTTCTCTTGTGCGTACCCTACGAAGTACGTACGTGGCAGTCAGCACCTACTACCTAGGCAGGTAGTCGGTTCGTTTCAATCTCACATGTTCCTACCTGGTCGTTTCGTCTGGTTTGGGCGTCGGCATTCATTCATTCATTCATCCATCTTTCTCCGCATACCTACATGCCTACCACCACGGAGCACTATCACATCTCGACTTACATCGTACCAGCCAAACGCGCCTTCTGGTCCCAACGGAACTGTATCCGGCAGTCTGTCAGTCAACCTCCTCTGTGTACACCTAGGTATTCTTTCCGCCTGGGCCTGGACTAATATTCCATTCGGAGCGCAAAGCACGTTTCGTGCCATGAAGTATCATTGGGCTTCACTGATGCCCCAGGCGGGCGGCTCGGCTGTGGTCCTCTCTCTCACCTGACGACCCATGCCAGCAGGAGCAGCACACATATCACATACATCCACATAGGCACCACACAAACACCGTAACGCAGCACCCGGACGAGGCCAGCAGACGGACGCGTGGAGACGTAGGGCGGGGCGGTTGATGCTCGCTCCCCCGCCACCTCTTCTCTGCAAACACTTACTGTGTTGTGTAGGTAGGTACAGGCAGGTAAGTAGGTACGGGCATGTTCCTCTGAACCTGGTCGTCGAGAGATTCGAGGACCCCATCACTGGCTCACCGCTCTCACTGTTGACTCGTCGATCGCCATCCGACCGTAATACTCGGTTCTGTCGTCGAGGTCCTTGGGCAATAAACACACTATACATTTCATTTCAGACACAGGGGCTCTCGTCGCCGGATGCAGCGCTTTGCCTCGTGCCGCAAGGCTCGGCTCCGCCGCCGTTGAGGAAACAAAACAACAGATGTAGGGAGCCTCAGCGCTTTAATATGGACAAATAAGATGCGAGAACAGGCATCCACTGCCGTCGGGGAGTACCCAGCTACCTAGTGTACGCCATCAGGGGTCTTTGTGTGTCGCTTACAGCATGACGATTCCAGGTGGCTGACGACTAGTGTAGTTGACCCATTGAAAATAGGGGGGGGGGTAACTTGACTTCCCGACCAAATTCAGCACCGTGCGCCAGCCCAGCTGGACTCGACCAAAACCACCGCCGATAGTCAGTCGCCTTAGTGTCGGCGCGACGTCAGTTTCGAGGAAGCTAAGAGGTCACGGGCTTTTGCACTCGTGAGGCTGTCTCAAATCTCTCATGTGGAATGTCGCTGTTACCGGGCTAACGCCCTTCACCATAGGTATGGAGATTTGCCTCTGCAGAGAAAGGCAACAAATCTAGGGCGGAAGAAATACGTAAACGGTCTCTCTCTCGCATCCATCGGCAATAAAACAAAACAGGGGTGCTGGGCGAGGTCCCTCTCCATGTTCATCCACGAGTCGCCCATTGGTGTACATGGATGGATGGCTTTGCGTCCACTCGCAAAGGTGAAAAATGATATTAAGCCCACCACCCATGGATGGGCACAAAATACGACCGTCCATGGCAACAACGACAACCAACGGGCCCAGGTGGTTGACAGCTGCCTGCCATAACTGTCTACTGTGTCACTCTGTGTCTTGTCGGGCTACTACCTACGCTACGCTCAGTGCCTGCCCCCAGCCCAGCGAATCTCTCTCTATGACCTCCGACACCAATACGAAATACCTCTGGACGAGGCTCGAGCTCCCCTTCCCAGAACCCACATAAAAGATGGCGCCGGCCCGTCATTCTGCAGATTATTCTTGCTTTTTTCTTCTTCCCACAAGACTCAACGTCCGAGACCTGGCATTGTTACGCCAGAATGGGCTCGGCAGGGTTAAGGAGAACGCAACCCCCCCGGATAGGTACTGGTGGTATTCGTAGGTAGATAGATAGGTAGATACCTAAGGTAGGTAGCCGCAAGGGGTCTGCAAGTGCTACTTACACGACTCTTCCACGTGCAGGGCGACTGAAACACACACCATCGCAGCATGCAACCCAATCTCCCTGTGGCGCTCTCGCTTCCTGCACTCGGTCCGGGGTGGGCAGACATCGGCTCCTTAATCTGTTGATGGGATGGTTGAATCTGATGCGACGTCGACTTCCCTGCCGGACTCAACTTCGTCGCGCAATCAACCTTTAGTGGCCGTATTCCTCTTGCTCTCATCATAAGAGCGGAGACGCTAATCGAGCAGATCCTCCTCAACCCGGCAGGCATCATATCATACAGGGAGGGTTCCTGGAGCCAGACCGACCGACTCCGATGAGGTTGCAAAAAAACCGCCAGCCAGGCGCGGCGGCCAGACCAGGGCGAGTGCCGAGACGCTCAGGGCCATTCAATGGGTTGTGACGAAAGTTCGACAGTTGCAGAAATATAACGTCGGCAGCCGCGCAACAAAAATACCTATCGACCCCGTCACTCGATCTGTTGCATACCTGATACAATGTGTATCCATCTCAACAAATGCCAACATTGGGAACGGGACGAACTTAAGTACCTAGAGCAGAGGCCAGCCATGGCCTCAGAGGCAGGCCGCAGATGCATGTGGGTAATCTCTAGCAGGAAGGCTAAGTATCCTGCCCGGCCAAAGTTTATCTTGCCATGAATGATGAGAGCCACAAGGGCGGCGGCGCAAAGCACGGATCGTCCGAACGAAGATGCTGGCCTCACGCGCAATACTCGCTCCGTGTGCTTAATTTTCTAGAGCCAACAAAGTACCTAAGAAAGCAGCCCTGCGCCCCTTGGCGGTGTCTTGAACCTCGCCGGGTACTAATACCTACGTAGGTACCTATTCGTACCCATCAGATGCCATTACGAGGCACAGCAGACAGGCATGGCGTAGTGTACAATCCATGGTGACACTGAATTTCCCATTCTGGTGCTTTGCCCCCTTTGACATGCTGAGAGAACTGCCACCTCATCTGCCCAGCGCGCACGGATGGTCCAACTTCTAGAACCGCCAAACACACCAAACACCAAAAACAGGAAAATCGTCTGATCTGGAACGCTCGGCCCAAGGCTTGTCAGCATACGGGAACGACGGTTGAGTCGACCTAACCTGTGGAGTCCAGCTCGAGTCCTCTCTGAGGGTTCGAAAGGGCATTGTTCCCCTTCACCGCGAGCAGGGATATCTGCAACCGCACGGGCTCGCCATTTGCGACGGTTACTTTTACGCCTTTTTCACCCTACGTGCCAATAGGACGAACCAAGGCCTTCCTCCCCCTCCCACACTCTTACTTCGCAGATGGAAGATCGGACACTTGGCGCCGCACTTTGGCCTAGATCCAACCCGGCGCTGGCTTTTGCAGCCACCCTCCAGAGAGGTGATGCGGGGGGAGGGGGGTCTTGCGGGAAGGCCGGGGGGGTCCTCCGACCGGGCACGCCATCGCCGGAGCCGAACCTTGGAATACTCCGGGGACGGGGTCCTGGGATTATCAAAAAGTCCGTCGATAACTTGGCAACTATATACCAGGAAGCCAGGCGCTTTGGTCTCGAGGCGGAGCGTTCCAGGAAGAACATCAATGGACCACCCTCGGAGGCGGGCGAGAAACAAATGGTTCTCTGGCGTCTGCTGGACAGTGCTATTGGCCACGAATTGCCCCGGCCTCGCGTCTGATCGCCTGGGTGAACCGGCAGGGCGCGCGGTTCATGGGTTTACAACCAAGGCCATTGATGCTCGTGTTGCCGAAGCGCCTTCCTATTCCGTCGCCATAACCAGACCTGCTGCGCCCGACCCGGCTCGCCATGGCGATCCTCTACGTGGATCGACCAATGCAGCTCATGAGGGGGAAAAGTGTCCGGCTTGTGATCCCGGATCCTGGCACGACCGTGGGGCCAACTTGGGCATCATTTTTTGGTCTCGGGCCGGCACTGCTTCCTTTACCATGTGAGAGAAAATCTACCGCCTCGTGCCTTTCTGCTAGCACTCGCACCAGTGGTCTAATGTCCAGACCCGAACACAAAACCTCGAAAAGTATGTCTTCTACCTGGGCAGCTCGGCTCGCTGGGGGCTTTCTTCCAGGACCGTCTAACAAGAACGACCCTACTACTAATTATGAATGTATCCCCTGCCTCTGGCCTTGTAACGTGTGTGCGTAGAGGTTCTGCCGGCGACGACTTTCACTTCGACCTGCAGGCCAATTCAGTCGTTCGCGCCATGGTTAAAGCGAAGTTGGATCTAGCAGTTGCTCTGTGTTATCCGGTATACTATACTGTATTAAGTGATTGACATTGGCACAGGTTAGAGGTGCCGCGTATCCGGTTTTACGTACTGTGACATTACGTATTTACCGGGTGAACTGCATTAGACATATCCATCAATGAATGTAGTCCCTAGAACGGCCCTCTCTTGTATGCACCTGTATTCCTAGTTGAGTAATATGCCGGAACCGAAGACCAAATAGTATGTTGACGTGATATACAACTCGCACGTAAAAGTGCTTAAACTCACTACTTGAAATATTAGCCGTCGACGCCTCTAGCCACGAACAATATCACGGCGCACTGCCCCCTAGCAATGTCTTGGCCACCTTATTCCTCTCTTCCTGCTTGTGGAGCAGCCATGTCAGAATATCCTCAGCCATGCGGTCCTTGGCTGCCTTCTTCGTCAGGACCTTGTTGACGACACCTAGGCCTTCCGGCACGCGCGGGTCGTGGTTAAAGTCCGCGCGGCCATTCCAGAAGTCGCCCCCCGGCACCGTCGTGTCTTCGGTGAGCCTGTAATGGGGCACCGGGTACTTTAAGCGGCCGCAGAGCTCGCGGACCCTCTGGGTCGTCGAGAGTCCCTCTGGGTCCGAGGTCGCCGGCGCGGGTTTGGCAATGGGGGCGCCGGCTGAGGGTGTGCTTGCGCCGGATGCTGCCGCGGACGAGGAGGCCGAGGTGGACGCCGACGCCGGTTCCTTGGCGGGAGACGGTCGTCTCGCGGCGACGAGGGGCGCGTCGGTCACAGCATCGTTGTCGTTCGGGGGACGAGGGGGCGAGGGGCAGGAGACCCTCGCGGGCTGGCTGTCCTGCCTCTTTTTCGCCGCCGCAGTCGAGAAGCCGTCGGCCACGACAGGGGGCGAACTAGGCGGTGACCTCTTGGCAGGGAGGACGCACGCCGACGGGGAAGCGAAAGCGGCGGCGGAGGCGGAGGCGGCCGGCGCAAAGGCCTTGGGCAGCTTCGGCAGCTCGCCCGAGGGGAGCATCTGGCCGTTGTCGATGAGCCACTTGCAGGCCGCCATGGCGGCGTACTGCTTCGCGTCCTGCTTCCGCGGGAAGTCAGGGAGGGCCGCGCCGGCTGCGGCGGCGGCGGCGTCCAAGCCGTAGCCAGGCCGGGGAAAGACGTCGCCGGTGCTGGTGAAGAGCGCCGTGCACGCCCAGCGCAGCTCCGGGGCCTTGCCGAGGCGGGGGTGCTCGCGGGGTGCGTCTGTGAACGTGATCTTTTGGTTCCTCACCTGTTGGAAGTCTGTAATCGAACGTGTAAGCCGAGGGCCCCGCCTGGTCATGATATCGCGGGGAGGGTGTTGTTAGTGCTGTTCCGACACGTACGGTTCAGTAAACCGAGCCAGTTTTCACTGCCGAGATCCGGGTCCAATCGCGGAACCGGGCGGAGGAGCACCGCGATGGCCTCGACCTCCGCCTCGCTCAGCGGAGCAGGGCGGCCGTTTTCGGTTTCGAACCGTTCCTTTTCTGCGATGTACGACCTGAGTGCCGCCCAGTCGACGCCCTGGGCAGGTGCGCCGGGGAGCGACGGGGCTGACATGGCGGTCGATCAGGCTGCCTGTGTTCGATCGGGGGTGGTGGGGCGATATGAGAGAGGCTTTAGTTGCTACGTAGCGGGGTGCGCCGGCGTGTGAGAAACATTTATACACAAATCCGCGCGAGCGAGGCGGGGGGTCAAGTATTGGTCAAAGCAAGGTGAAAACAGTGCAGGCTGTTGTTGTTCCTGACGCCCGACACCGAGAAGTGCGGATGCTGGTGGGGTTGCTTCCCCTCAAACCGCCTCGTTGGCTCGGGCGCATGCGGGAGGCCGCGGGCTCTGCCCCCTCGGGTGACGCCTTCGCGCATCTATTGTTTGGGGATATGAATGAAAATCAGAGCCAATGATTTGCTGGATGGAAATTGACGGAGTGCCCGACTGCTCTTCAGGCGGGTTGGTTGTTTCTAAGTTTGAGAATGGAAAGGGTGGCTGTCACTGCCCTTCTACTTAGACTCAGTTATGTAGGTAGACTGGTGCTCACATCGGATGACATGCACTCCTTGAGGAGGAATTTCGCCGAGGTGTCTGCAGAACGGTTTCCGGGACAAATCATCATCGACTGTTGTTCCATTGACGGCGCTCCCATGATAGCTTTTTGGAGGGTATACAAATGACAATCGAAACGCTCAACACCATCCATGCCCATGCCTTTTTTCCTTTTTCTTTTTTTTTGCCCTTCGTCACCTTCTTCTGGCTCTCTGCGGGTTCCTCTTGCTCCATTTCCCAGTCTCACTCGAAGAAGCCCGTGCCATCGTCTTCCTCCTCGACCACCTTCACCGGGGCCTTCCGCTCCTGCGCCCTGCGCTCCCTTCTGTTCATCGGTTGCTTGGGGTCCCTCGCCTTCGCGTCGCTCCACGTCTTCTTCGACCGCGCCACCCACGGGTCCTCCTCCTTCACCCTCGCCGGCCGCTGCTTCCGCTGCGGCAGGGGCTGCCTCTGGTGCGGGGCCGCGTCCGCCGCCGACTTGCGGTCGCGTAGCCTGTACAGCGCCGCTTCGCCCTCCGGCAACAACTTCTCGACGGTGGCCCACATCAGTGGCCGCTCGGCGTGGAGGGCACGCAGGGCCCTGGGCTGCTTGAACGGCTTCGCGTCGGCCTCGGGCTTGTCCTCGTCCCCGTCCCCCTGCGCCTGTTCTCCGTCCTCGCCCTTCTTGTCCTTGTCGGGGTACAGGCTCTCGTAGCGTTCCATCAGGGGGAAGAAGCGGGCGTAGGCGACGTCGACCTCGGCCACGTGGGCCTCGGCCTCGAGGTGCTTCTTCTCTTCGGGGTCTTCGGTCTGCTGGAGCTTCTTGCGGAGCTGCTTCAGGAGCCTCTCTGCCTTTTTCCGTTCTAAATGCATCGCAAGTCAATGAGCCGAACGCATCCCGGAAAACCGCGAGCGCACGCAACGCGGCGTGATTGCGAAATGGGGCTTCACTTACCAAAGAACCGAACCATGTGGTACTTCTGGATCATCTGGCTCCGTCTCTTTCTGAAGTCATGCTCCTCGACCTTCTCCTGCAACGCCTCGAGTTCCTGCTCCAGCTCATTGCGCTTCGTGGCGGGTAGCTCCTTGCCGCTCTGCAACAATCTCCGGATGGCTCTTGCGCGGGTCTTGTTCCAACTCGTCGTGCCCTCCTTCGCCCTGTGCTTCTTCCGGGTGGCCTTAAGCCTCTTCTGGTCGTGTTGACCGTTTTCCGAGCCTGGGGAGTTGCTGCGTTGCTCATCCGGCTGCGCGCCTTCCGAGTCCAAGTCGGAGTGCCCTCGTTTCGTTCCCATTGCTCTTTCGATTGCTGCCTGGTCGAGACTATGTTCTGACCGGGGTGTGGACGTTTATGGGCATAAGTTGGGTGTACGAGAGAGGGAAGCCGTCGATGGTTTCGCGGGTTCTACAATTCAAAAATTCGGATCGTTATCGGCGGCCTGGAGGCTGCCGACCCCACCCCGGTATGCTTATCTTTCCATTTAGGGACTAGCTTGGGCGATGACCCATCTGAGCCAATGACAAGTCCCAATTACAACGGCTCACTGACCTGGGCTAAGCTAGGTATCCCGCCCGAGCTTCAGTGATTTGAGGCGCCCGACTGACACCTGCGACCGCTCGCGCCGACCTCCCCTTCAAATAACTCTGAAGGTCACAGAATTCGGCATACCCGGGACGGTTTCTACATGAAAACTATCTTGGACTTTCGTTGACACTAGGCTGATCCCCTCACGCTTGGTCCTATCACCAAGCGCAGCTCATCCACTCAGCCCAGGTACTTCGAAGTGGTTGAGCATTATTTCGAACTTGGGCAATTGGCGCCGCCTCTCGATTGGAGTCTAATTGCCGCGACGACCAGCCACGAAAATATATCCAGAGTTCAGGCGCGCGCGGCCGCCATGGACCGCCCGGAGCCTGGACTGATCAAGTGGTCACAGATTCCCGGATATGACAGCTTCATCCACATCAACCTCCAGCATCGCGTCGTGCAGCTGTATGAGCCCAACGGACTCGCACAGAGAAGCCGATTCGACTATACGAGGCTATCGAAACATGATGACTTTCCCACACTCACCACGTACGACTGGTCGCCGACGGTGCCTGGCCTGCTGGCCGTTGGCACCCAGGCCGGCGTCGTGAACCTGCTGAGGATGGACGACAATTCCAACGCCTACATCGAGCTTAACCTTAAGATGACGAGAACGTGTCAGGCGGTGGCCTTCAGCACCGAAGGCCTCCTCGCGGTCGGCTTGGACCGAGTGCGGATGGACCAGTGCCTCCACATATGGGACGTCAACCGGCTGTCGACGATGAACAAGACTGCCAAGGGCTTCCCGAAAGATCTGCACGCCTTCGCGGATCCTGCCTACCGGTTGGAGCCTAGTGTGTCAGTTTCGAGCGTCAAGTTCTTTGAGGACAACCCAAAGACCCTGGTGGCGGGGATCAAGGCCCAAGGCCTGCGCATCCATGATTTACGAGGTAGTTGCCAATGGCTCTCGTCCACGTAAGGAGCGACTAACAAGTTGCGTACGTAGAACCCAGCAGTGTAGTCTGCACGTTCCAGACCAAATGCAACAACAACCTGGCTATCGATTACGCTGACCAGAACTACTTCGCGTCTTCCGCGCTGGATCAGCCTGGCATTATGATCTGGGACAGACGCGCGACATCCCGGCCAGTCGCATCGCCGTCCTACCTGGGCGCGATGGACGAAGACGACCTCCCGTGGGGCGGTGCTCTGAGGCTCGACCGGGTGGTCGAGATGGACGATGACTCGTCCCTGAGCGAAAGCAAGCACTCGATCGTTCGCTCTCTGCGTTACTGCCGGGATCGTCGGGGGCTTCTGGCCGTGCTGTCTCGGTCCGGGCAGCTGAAGGTTTTGGAGACGAACAAGGAGATCACGCCTCGCGATATGTCTCTGGAGGGGAGCCCGGAGCTTCTAGAAGTGCACAAATCCCACGACATGGATGTCCAATATCGTGACAGCGGCCGGAAGAACGATCGGATTGTGTCTTTTGACTGGGTGACGTTGGACTCGCCCGTGCTGCAACCTCGGCTTTTGGTGCTACGTGCCAATGGTATCTTTGAGATCCTCGAGCAACCGTCGTATACCTCCGATTACCTGTACAAGCTCACGCCGTGGCAGCCGCCCCACCGGGGGCTGGAAGGTATGTTGGGCAGCTCACCTATCGGACCTAATCCTGACGTCGTGTAGAGGGAGCTGCGTACCACAGCATCATGGAGTTTGAGCCATCACAGGCCTCCGACATGCTCGGTCCGTTGTTTGTCGAGGAAGCGCTTTCGGACATTCCCATATTTGGCCCCAACAAAGCCGACGTTCAGTCCATCGTGGACACGGCATTGCAGTCCAAGTTTTCAGCCGCCGAACTCAGCAGCAAGCTGGTTAGAAACACGAGCAAGGCCACTCCGGCACTCGACCAGTCCAAGTCAACGGCAGAGAGAATGCGGGCTTTGAGGTCGGAGCTCAAGGAAAGGGCCAAGGACTCGGGGACTAACGGGGCTGAGAGCTCGATCATCATGGAGGAGTCTATCAGCTCCCTCGCCCAGTTATCCATCTCTCGAGAAGGGCCGGTGTCTTGCCGTCACATGCATGAAGCGCTGCTTTCTCTACCACTGAAAGCCCCGGACTTGTCGACTGAGGCCCAGTGCCTTCTCGACCACATCATGCTTCTCCGCGCCAAAGAGAAGTACCTTCTTGACTGCAATGTCAACCGCGTGGTGGTATCCGATGACCCGTGGCTGCGCTACGTGTGGGACTGGGTTGCCGGTAAATGTCACAGATAGGTCTTTGTTATAGTCGCTAACGAAGTGCAGATGCGGAAGATGCGGCATTGGACGGAGGCATGAAGCTGTCGCCACTCGATCTCAGCTACATGGGAGTCTGCGCCATTTGGACCGATGATCTGGGTTTGTAGAACGTGGTTTCTTTACTCCGGAATCTGACTGACAAGATTGCAGGTCGGAAGCCCTCTACAAGACTTCCGGAGGCGTCGCCTATCCCAGAGACAACCTTGTGGGAGAAGTGTATCGGGAGCATCTGCAAAAAACGGGGATTGCCAAAGTACGAAGGCATCCAGACCAGAAAACCGTTTCATAGGCAACTATGCCTAGACATTTGCGGCTGGGGAGACACTGCAGCACACGAAGCTAGGGGGCCAGCGGCGCATGATCCCAGTCAAGATTACCCAACAACGGCGCATACAATGGCGGCAGCCCGAGCTCTCTTCAAGGGTGACACGCATGAGGCAATCCGGATCCTCAAGACGGCAAGCGTCACCCATCCAGAGCTGCTGTTCGTCTCGCTGGCGCTACAACTCATCGGAAGGAGCGACAAACACCTTATCAAGGAGCAGCTCGATTTCGACGAAGCGGTCGCGTCGAAAACGGACCCGTATCTCAGGGCAATGTCGTCGTTGATCGCCACGGGCGATTGGTCTGCCATTGCCAACCAAGATTCGTTGCCCCTGTCGGATCGGGCTTACGTTGCGGTCCGGAATTTTGACGACGAGCAGCTCACAAAGTGGCTCCACGAGCAGGTCGGCATGGCGGTCAAGACGGGAGACATTGAGGGCATCGTTCTCACGGGAATTACGGACAGGCTGGTGGACATCTTTGCCAAATACGTTGAGAAGTTCAACGACTTCCAGACGGCGGCGCTAGTCACGTCGATATGCGCGCCACGTTACATTGACGATTACCGGTGCCTGGCGTGGAGGAACGCGTACAGGTCGTACCTGCAACGACACAAGGCATTTCTCCAGAGAACCAAGTTCGAGGTGGAGAGCACGAAGAAAAGCAAGCGTGAGGAGCGTGGTCGTCCCACGATCAAGCCGCCGTCTCGCCAAATCGCGCTGCGGTGCGTGTACTGCGACGCTGAGACGACGCTCGCTGGGCAAGGCGGGGCCGGCTCAGGGCCGCCGGCTGGGGCGCCCGATTCGAGGAACCCCCTGATGGCAACGAGCATCAACGCGGGCATCAGCTGCCCGAACTGCGGCCGCCACCTGCCGCGGTGTGTCGTGTGCCTGGAAGTGGTGGGCGTTCCGAGGTCCGACCGGCCTGAGCTCAATGGCGAGCGGGAGGTGTGGATGGCGGCCAACTTCCCAACGTTTTGTCTAAAATGCGAACATGTACTGCATCTCGACCATGCGAGGCAGTGGTTCACAAGGCACGTCGAGTGCCCGGTCCCCGAGTGCCGATGTCGATGCAATTTCAGGGCCAACCCAGAACTCAACTATCACTAATCACGGGGCGAGAGACAACGGGGCAGGGAGGCAACAGGCAGGACATGGGTACAAGGGGGGGGGGCCGGTCCGGCCTCGGCCGCAGTGTTTCGTAGGCTGACGGGCGCAGGCGTTATATGTCAAAGTGCGCTGTGGGGGGTTTTTTCCCTTTTGCTTGCTTTTCTGATGGTCATGACGGAAGACGTATGGTACGATTATACTTCTGCACCCGCTTGCTATCTGCAAGGCGCACCGGGGAAGGGGGAGGGAAGCAGGGGAGGGTGTCACGGAGAATTCGAACCCTGTCGTCAGTCAAAGTCGGTTTGCATATCGTTCCGCAAGGGCTTGCACCCCTCCTCCCTCCTTGTCCCGTCCGTCTCCCCCGGTCGGTCGTCGGCCTGACGCCAAAGAAGAGGTGTACCTACCTAATATCAAGTGAGCCGGCTATATTGGCGCTAGATGCGTCGAGGATACCTGTGATAGGTATGGGTGCAAGATTGGGCGGCAACTCGGTGAGGGATGGACTTGTCACATTCGGAGCCGAGCTGCAGCTTGATCGATCACCTGCGCATCTTCCCAGGTCGACAGGGACCTTGACCGGCGGGTGGGATGCTACCTGACGCTGCCGGATGCTGCCTGTTGCAGTGTTCCGGTCAACGACCTGGTCCACACCACGAAGCATCCAAGACATGGTTCGGGACGTGGGTGGCCACCCGTTTCTCGAGGCTTTCGCAACACTAGTCAGTGTGTGTGTGTGTGTGTGTGTGTGTGTGTGTCCTGCGGTAGGCCTGTCGGGGTAGGGGAGGGGAGGGATGAGAAGTGAGATGTGAGCTTGGATGATGATGATGATGATGATGGCGGCTGACAGGGGGGGAAGCTACATAAACACACACATATACTGAATGGTACGCAGTATTCGTATGTATTCCTAGGGTGTTCCGAAGCCCGCGCGCGCTGTTGTGCCATGAGTTGCTGAAGGATGTGGGCCGACTCGGGTTTAGTGGTTGCGTTGCTGTTTCCATACCTAGGTACCTATGTACCTATCTGCCTATCATATCCGTACCTTAGTAGGTAGGTACATAACATAGCAGTACAGGTACCTACAGTGGGCATACTACGTAGGTATGTAATGTAGATAGGTAGGTAGGTATCTGTAGCGTGCAAATTAATCACGGTGCACAAGAGTAACCGTGGGCGCGCACTCTCCCCTGTCACGTATTCCCCGGGTAGGTACCTACCTACCTGTACTTGCCTTGCCTGCCCCCCGTACACTATTACCTACTTCGTACCTACCTACTCCTTCCCCTTCCAGCCAGCCAGCCAGCCAGTGGGGGGAGGGCAGGAGGGGAGGGGAGGGGAGGGGAGGGGTATTGCGATTCTTGCCTG
Source organism: Colletotrichum zoysiae (assembly GCA_030867305.1). Classification (NCBI taxonomy): domain Eukaryota; kingdom Fungi; phylum Ascomycota; class Sordariomycetes; order Glomerellales; family Glomerellaceae; genus Colletotrichum; species Colletotrichum zoysiae. The sequence goes on along the minus strand of MU842934.1, from coordinate 10,995 downwards.
CCCTGCCCCCGGCTGCCCTCGGCTTGCCGCCCGCCCGCGGTCGGCTTGCTGGGTTCTGGTAGGTCACTGTTGCCGTCCTATTTGCCTCGGCAGGCCCAGGCAGGGTTGATAGCGTTGGTTTGAGGGAACACAGAACACACGGGGAACTGGCCCGGGCTCTTTGCTCGACACTCTTAGTTGAACGACATCTTCAACCAACCCTTTTCGCAGGGTCAAGGGGGGGGTGGGTATCCGTTCCAGGCTCCTTTTTCCATGGTTGCCGTCCGTTTCTCTGCCTGCAGCATCCATCCATCCATCCACGTACCCTTCCTTTCCTTTCCTCGTCCTGCTCCCACACCACACCCGGCGCAACCGACATAACTTCTCTCCGTCACATCCCGCCCTACCTACCTACCTACCTAACCTACTTACCTACCCGATTTACAGATACTGACCTGATTACCACCGAGCCTCATCTGGCCTGGCCTGGCCTTCCTCACCTCACCTTGCCGCGTCGCGCCTCGTCTCACTCACGGTCCGGACTCACACTATCCCGGAACCATTCACACATCCCATTCGACTCAGGGTTGAACACGACAGCGCCCGACCCATCTTTTTGCTGTTTGTCCTGGTTCCGCCGCTCCTACCTTTCCTGCCTGCCTGCCTGCCTACCTACCTACCTACCTACCTACCGCTCAGCCAGGGTTGCGACGCGCTGCCCGTCACAAACATGTCATTGCAGGTAATTTACGTCGCCCGCCATGGAGTAAGTCCCCATCCTTCCATGCTCCATTCCGTCTTGTCACATCCGGCTTCATCTCCGAGACGGACGTTTCCGACACCAATGAGAACGGGGGTGAGATCCAACAGATGAGGATTCTGTCTGTGCAAAGTCCCTCCATCCCACGGAGGCCAAGTCCGCTCGCTTGGGAAAACAGGCCGGCCCCCCCCTCCCTCGACTCGCTCGTCGAAAGTGGGCCGCCGAGCAAGGGCTTACCTTATGCTGCACCGTCGACGTCGGACGCACGCATCCTTTGTTGACCCGATGAAGAAGACTGACAACAGCCTTGGCGCCCCTCCTCAGTTCAGGTCCAACTGGCTTGTCGACCCGTCCACGGGCAGCTACACGGCCTCCATCCCCTCCCCGACAGGAATCCCCGCCGACCCGGAACTGACAGCACACGGCGTCGACCAGGCCAAGGAGCTGGGCGCCTATCTGATGACCGTCGAGCCTCCAATCGAAGCCGTCTACTCCAGCCCCTACTACCGCTGCCTGCAAACCATCACGCCTTTTGTCGCCCTCAAGCAGGAACGCTCCAACCGCCTCGCGGGACAAGACGTTGGCGCCACCGCCGACGCTGTCACCATCCGCCCCGAGCATGGCCTCTGTGAGTGGTATGGCGCTGCACCCTTTGAGCACCCGACTCCGGCTCCGCTCGACGTGCTCAAGCCCATGTTCCCTCACCTCGACACCACGTACCAGAGTGCCGTTTTCCCTTTGAGCAACGGTGAGACCATCGCTCAATTGCATGATCGGGTTGCCGCCGGAGTCCAAGCCATCATTGAGCGATGCGATGCCGAGGGCAGGCGCGCCGTCGTCCTGTGCTCGCACGCTGCCTCCATCATTGCCCTCGGGCGAGTGCTTACCGGCGTCATGCCTGATAGCGTCGATGTGGAGGACTTCCGAGCCTTTACCTGCGGCTTGAGCGTATACCGGAGGAGATCACAATCTTCCTCGGCATCGACTTCAGGAACCCAAGGTAGGATGCGAATTCTTACGTCATCGGCTGACGATGCGGGCCTCGGACTGACAATGGGACCAACAGGGCCGGATCCGGACACCAGCTCATGGAAAAACGGTCGGGGAGTTGGAGGTGGGTGGGTTTGCGAGCTCAACAGTGATTGCAGCTTCTTGAGCGGAGGAGAAGAGAGGGGATGGTAAGATGGAATTCCCGCTTCCCACCACCCGCGCGTGCACCCGCACACCCATATCACCAATAAGGCCCCCCAGTCAGCCCTTCCTCTCACCCTTGCCGCCGCCATTGCAATGCGGAACAGACACGGCCGGGGGGGGGGAAGAGGGGCTGCCCACCTTTTTCTTCCTTCTTCTTTGCCTGCCCGCTCGCACCGCCGCCGCCCGAGAGGGTCGAGACGCTGTGTTATGTTTGGATGGAAGCTGACACACCAAACCACTTACAGGAGGTTCTCGGGAGATGAGTCCTTTTCCACGGCCGAAAACTCATCGCAGGCGGCCGACGCTGGAGTAGCACTCGGTGTGGTGGTGGAAGGAAAAGTGAAACCCGACAAGGTGTCCTCCCGCGGAGCTGCAGGCCATCATCGTCTCTAGGAAGGCGGGATTATTGATCGGGTGGCGTCCTTCGTCATTTGCGTTTGCTTTTCCCCTCCTCATTCTCTAGAGGCCAATTCCTTGGCCTCAGCTCAAAGGGTCAAAAAAGGGTCGAGGAGGCCTTTTGGGGGCTGCGACAAGTCATGCTTCTCTGACCTGGCCAGAGACTGATCCGCACCACCCGTACATCCTTGCGGCCGATACACGATGACAGCTAATGCAGGATAGACTTGCCTAGCTGCTGCGGGATGCATCATTTGCATATCTATGGCGCAGCCTTGGTAGCATAGAATCTGCGAGCCACTACCACAGCGGCTAGCCCCGAATCCCTGACAGAAGGACCCCTGTCAATTTTCATCCCACATCTGCCACACCATTTCATCGCCCCACCGTCCAACCTCGACTGCTCGCTCGAACTTCGCTCTCTCTCTGTCCGTTGACTGTCACACAATAATTATTATACTCTGGACATGCGCCTGAAGACTGGAATTGGCACAGTACCTTCGCGTCTCCGCCGTCCGATCTTTGTCCCAGCCACATTGGTTCGTTTAGCTGAAGAACCTAATCTCATCAAGGCAGTCTCTGGCGTTCAATGTCTATCCTGTGTCATGAACACATGCAACACGATAGGCGTGCTGGTATCTTACGTCGCGCCTCGCCTCGCCCGCTGCCGACGTGTCCTAGCTCGCTCGATCCCTTGACGGCTTGGCTCTCGGGAAGGCCCTGCGATGGGGCTCGCTGGCGAATCCTCAACCATCGGCTGGGTTTTCATCACAGCGCAGCTCAATAGCACAAATCCATGTCCTTTTTTTTATAGTTCTTTTTATCCTTTTTTATTTATCTCTTCCTTTTCCCTCGCACCCGGTGTTACTTCCGCAACCTCGACCGTCGGCTGGACTATGCCTGTGAATGCCCCAGGGAATGAATATTCGCGTACGGGACAATGACCAACAACGAAATGAATGGTTAGGCTTGGTCTTACGCTTTGCTGAAGAAGACGGCCTTGGCATACCTGTGCTATGAACGTGCCTGCAAAGCAATCTCTCCCAGAGCGGGAAACCGAATCCGAGTCGGAAGCGCGACCGCCCTTTGATGGACACGACAAAAACGACTTGGAAAGCGGGCCCTTTTGACTGCCTGCCTGGCGGCCGGCCTCGAGTCTGATCCATCGCGTTGCTTGCTTTGGAAAACAATCATCCTAGAAGATTTGATCTAGCAGCAACGCGGGGTTCGATCGGGGGCGATGCGTCTTCCGAACCGGCCAGCTGGTGTCTTTGCCGAGACCCCAGCATCTTGTTCGGATATCTGTCTCGATGCCGTCGTCTCTCCCTAGCGGTGTAGGATCGCTCGCATTGATTGACTCAGCCACTCGATGAAGAGCGTTCCTGTCGAACCGTGAGACTTACACGGGGCGTGTTACCAGTGGCCACGCCATGTTCCGTCTTGCAACTATGCAACACGTTCGATCCGCCAAGATGCAGTCCACGGCAGCTCATGATCATCTCACATGTGTCAAAAGAGCGGTGGACCATGGCAGTCCGTCCGACTGCGCGTCGGAAGGAGATACATAGACTAGAGGGGGTTGGAAATGGCTCACCGTTCTTCTTATGAGAGGCTCTGCCATGGGCCTGGCCCCGAGTGTCTGCCCCCGACTTGCTTGTGCACGGCGAGGTTAGGGGGATGGCAAAGTTTGACTAACGCGCATGTATGTAGTTTGCGCAGGGAAAGGCAAGTACAGCCTTCGCCCAGCTGCAGAAGATGGATGGCGATTGCGGAAGGAGGAGGGGGCCCGTGACACGTCTGGCAGTTGATGACATACAGCCGCCAATGCACGACATGGCGGGAGGCGATGGCCAACTAGGGACGATTTCTTAATCGGGCGGCATGCTTTAGTCGATCATGGGCCTACCTACCTAAGCTGGCTGAGGACCCAATCGGTTTCGTATCTTTGATGCGGGCATTGGTCTTGAGGGATCTAGGTAGGTAGGTAGGTATGGCTAGGTTCCAAAAGAAAAGGTAAGAAAAGTAACGACGACGGCTGGCAATACTACTAGGTACGCACGCAGGGCGAAACATTTGAATTGAAGGTGGTATCACCTGTCATTGCCCGCAACAACACATGCCACTATGTAACGGGAGCATCTGCAGAGAGCAGGATCGGGGCAAGCCAAGAGGGTCTCTGCCGATGCAAAGAAAGGCTAAAAGGCAAGCACCCAGTTTCCAATACGGACCAAAGAGGGTGCTTATCGAAGGGATATGCAATAAAAATAAAGGGGGGGGGGAGAAGAAAAACGATGGCGTATGCGTGTGTCTGGCGCGTTGGGCTGCTTGTGTTGGAGGAAGGGTGAGAGAGAGAGACGACCAAGGCAGGCGGTCGATTCAAGAATTTGTGAAAACGACAGCAACAGAGCAACGTCGACGACGATGAGGTCCAAGCTAAGTCAGGGTGGTGTAAAGAGAACCAAGCAATTGCCAGGGTCTGGAAATGGATCGTCTGGGGCTTCAAGGTCTTTCTACCTCGTAATTACCCATGGGGTTTGGGCCTGCTTGCTATCAGCCTGCCTGGGTTGGCCGGAGATTCGCGCCAGAGCGGTAAAATGCAGGCGGGGAAAAAAAAGAAGAAGAAAAAAAAGAAAGGCCATAGTACATCGTGGCGAACCCCCTGCATCTCAAACTCGGTCAGCAATCGTCGCATGGCTTCGACAAAAGGGAGAGGGAGATGGCTGAGATTGGCAGGCAGCCAGCCTGCTTTAGTACATGGATAGATTTTAGGTAGGTATATACGTGTATGTACTCCATACTCGATGTCGTGAAGAGTCCAGCCGAGACGAGACAGAACAGGGAAGGCGTGCGTACACCCGCTGGCGGCGAAATAAGAAACATGGGGTGCTTGTTGGTTGGCCAGACGCTGTTATGGCCGGTACGGTAACTAACGGGCTCGCAGACGAATGACCAGGGCGGGACAGGGAAGGGCAGGCTGCATATCGAGACAAATCGATTTGACCGTTATGGTATTGTCTGGTCCGGATCGCGGTGCGGTGCAGTGCAGTGCAGTGCAGTGCAGTGTAGGCCGAGCGGCTCTTCTCCACCTGGTTAAATAAATAAACGCATTCGAGACCAACAACAAGCCCGATGGCTGTCGCCGTCTTCTACACTACATAGCTGCCACCACCACCTCGGACTATTACTACTACTTCGTACTCTGTACATACATACAGTGAGAGGTAGTATGGGGTCACGGAAAATCTGTTCTGCGGCGGCGGCCATGTGTTTCTTCTTCCTACCCTCTCGAACCATGGATGAAGATCTAGTTCAAGAACCACCCACTTGTGCATACCTACCCACATACTCTTGATACCGACACACCCTCAGACATATCTTCACCCACCCCTTTACCCTGGTCAGTACCAATCTGACCGTACCCAACCTCGCCAACTTTCCGACCTTTCACCCCTCTCTCTCTCTCTCTCTCTCTCTCTCTCTCACTCACCCTCTCGCTCATCCTCTTCAGTCGGTCCCCGCAGACCCGCGAGCGGGTGGGTGGTTGAGACTGCCAACTGAGGTACGGTATGGTACGTACATGGATGATGGTAGTGTATCCGTAGATACTGAGTACATACACATACTAAACTACCATGTATGTAGACAGACGGACAGACAGACAGACAGACAGGCACCACGGCGGCCCCACAAACCGTCTTCCCAGACCCTAGACGGCGGCGGTAAGGCGGCTGCCGCACTCAACGACTACCGCGTGGTCGTCCACTCGCGGCCATCCATCGAACCCTCTCCCCCCCCCTCCATTCCATCCATCCTCCTTCGCACCCCAGCGGGTACCGATGTCTGTTTCTCTCAAATCATAAATGCATCTTAGACAACGAGCTGAGATGCTACGAGGGGCATTTCCTGCGAGATTTGAGGGCGGGTGTGTGCGTGTGTGTGTGTGTGTGTGTGTCTGTCTGTCTGTGTGGGTGGGGGGGAGGGGGGCAGGCGGCCAGTAAGGATGGCCTGCCCGTCCTGCCCGTCTTGCCCGTTCTGCATCAGAGAATCACACCGACTTTGACTTGACGTTATTTAGTGTTGCTGCCGAGACAGACAGTTGACCACGCCGCAGACACACGAGAGAGAGAGAGAGTAGACACGAAGGGCAACGTCGGGGGCCTAGCATCCAAGGTTACCTACCAGATAGCGACGACAATGGCCACAGGTTGTCGTCAATGACAATCAGAGCAAACGCCAATGCTACCTATGCTCTCTGCTCGGGTTGTCCAAAGAGGTGGGGGTGGCAGGCAGGTGCTATTATTACAGCTAGCTACCAGAATCTCGGAAAGAGAACGAACGAATGCTCCAACCGGTTCCTGGCTAGGTATCTATCCATCGTCCTCGAGTCAGCTGGGGAGAAGGGGGGGCCTCATGAGGTGATCCGATCCAATCGCAGCCTCGTATTAGTCCAACAGCAAATTGAGGCTTCGTACGGGTTGTACAAAGCAAAGCGAAGCAAAGCAAAGCAGACATGCCATGCCTTACCATGCCTTACCATGTCTGGCCTGCCTTGCTCCCAAGTATGTAGTGCAGTCAGTGGTGAAGGTAGGTACCACCACCTACCTGCCCAAGCTCACACCCCACTTACGTCCAGACAGACAGACAGACAGACAGACAAACACATACACAGTACATACTCGCTTTCTCGGTCTCGCAAAGCCCCTTGGCTGGGTAGGCGTTGAGTGTGTGTATACGAATATGTGTGTGTGTGCGTGTGTGTGGATGTCCGTCTCCACCACCGTGTATTATTATACCCACACCTCCCTAGGTAGCGTCCCGATTGAGATCGCGCCGTTCGTTACTTCGTCGTCTCTGCTACCTATGTATGCTACCTAGGTACTGTACTTCGTAGTGTACGTCCGGAAGACAGTGGAACTCACTACGACCTCACTCACGCACCGGTTGTGACGCGCAGCTACGCTCCCCACTACGATCTAAGACTAGCGCCCCTGGAGGAGAATACATATCGACTGTGCAGCTTTTCTCCCGAATACCACTCACCCACCTTACCATACCATACCTACCTACCATGCCATACCGTAATCATCCTTCTCATTCTCACTCTGACACCCAACTGCATCTAATCTAGGGCCTGCCTGCCTGCCTGCACTACATAGGTACAGACCGAAACTGTCCGTCCCCTTCATTACTCTCTCTGTATGCACCATCGTCTCGACATTGGGGGCCACCTCATTTCGATTCAGACGCTGGATAACCCGAGTCGCTCTGCTCTGCTCTGCGGGATCCCTCCCTCCCTCCCTTGCGAACTGGCAAGCTTCTCAGCTTCTCTCGCCCCCCTCCAATCGGCGGGCGTCGCGTCGCGTCGCTCCTTCGATGCCTCACGCCTCTCTCTCCACCGCCTCAGAGCCTCTCATCTCATCCGCCATCGGTCTCGCATGCCTGCCTGCCTGGCCAATGCTCCGTCATTCCCAAACAGACCATGACCTTGTTTGCTGCATACATGCTATGTATGTACACATACATAGGTAGGTGGTGTACTTGCTGTACGTATCCCGATTCATTGGCGGTGGCGTGAGGTTGGTTGGTTGGTTGATATCGAGGGTGTGTGTGTGTGTGTGTGTGTGTGTGTATCAGTGATTTTCCATGTATGGAAATAGCCACTTGCACAATTGGATGAAAAGAGGCGCACATACAGAGAGAGAGTGTGTGAGAGAGAGCGCCCATCCTTCAAAGGTCTCTCCCCCATATGACGAACCAGGATCAAGGAAGGCAAGGAAGACAGGCCCCTGGAGAGGAGGGGCACCCGGGCGCCAGCCCATACTTGACAGATTGGGCGACCCGCAGGAGGTACATGCCTTGCCTTGCCTTGCCATGCCATGGATCTACATACACATTTTACCTGCGTCTACGGATACCAAGTATACACGTACGTACACACGCCCATCCACCCATCCACCCATCCACCCATACATACATACATACATACATACATACATACATACATAGCAAGCCTGCCGGCCTGCCTGCCTGCCTTAGTACCGAAGAAAAATAAGAAACGGCTTCTCGCTGTCAGAATGCCACCAGACCGACCGAGCCCCATCTTCCTGGCCCTTACTTGAAGCTATAGTGTAGACGCAAGCCTAGCCAGCCAGCTTTTCTCTCACCCTCTCTCTCACTCACTCCCTCTCTCTCTCACTCTCTCTCACTCTCACTCTCACACACTCTCACACACACTCTCTCAATCACTCTCGAACCCACCCCCCGTCCACAACCAGGGTCCCGGCTCGTTGCTTTCCCGACTGTGTTGTACAAACCAGCAAGGCCCGGAAGAAAGACAAAAAAAAAAAACAAAAAAAAAAAGGAAGAGATATAACAGAGACAGAGGTCCGTCGCGGACGAGAACTTGATGGTCAGGGTCTGACCCGTTGTCGATGACTCGTCTCGTATCTCTTCACTCCCCCCGATTAACATAACATACACCCGTCTTCGCCCCCTCTCGCAACAAAATACATCTGTCGTCTGCAACAGTTCTTCATCGATAAGAAAGAGAGATCTCGGCAGGTGTCCGGCCTCACCTGTACCTGTACCGTACCTTCTTTTGGCTTGGAACACGTTCCAATCTGATTCAAATACATCTCACCTTCTCACCCCAGATCGTCTTTCGACTTTCCCGCCTTGCCTACTTACCTACTTACCTACCTACCTACCTACCTGCAACGCCGATTTCAGACCACCCAGCCAGCATGTTCGTCAGCTTACAAGAACAGCACGGCATGGACCGCCTACCGCCGCCCATGGGCTACAACAACCAGGTCCGCAACGATGACGTACCGAGAGTGCTTCCCAGCCTCTCCTCCTTCAACTTTGACGACAGGATGGATGTGGACAGCCGCAGCAATAGCATCAGCAGCAGCACCAACAATAACGATCCCAAGCCCGGCGGCAAGCGTCATGAGGTGGAAGTGGCAACAACACTCGCCTCCATGGCCTCCTTCAACATCAAGTCGCCCACACTCCCTTCGCCCACTCAGAGCTTCACCTCCATCATGTCGGACGCAGACGGTAGGATAAATCTTCTCACAAGGACCGTCGTACTGGATGGAGAGAGACGTGAAGCTTACGGCAGCGCCCCAGGCATGACGGGATCCACCAACTCCCAATACTCCTCGCCCGAACCCAGATCACCAGACCTCTCTTCCGTCAACGCCCAACTCTCCTTCTCCAAGGACGGCGGCAGCGGCGGCAGCACGGCACCCGTCATCACCCTCCCGCGCCTGCGTGAGCTGGACCTCCGGCCCCTCGAGCACGAGTTCATCCCCAGCCCGAGTTTCCTCCCTCCCTCCTCCTCCTCCTCCATCTCAGGGGCGGCGGCGGGACCGCGGCGTAGCAGCCTCGAATCCATCGGCACCTCGTCTTTTACCGAGCCCAGGCTCGAACTCGCCTCTCCGCCGGCATACCGAATCCCCATGCCCCCGATGGCGTACCCGGACGCCCTCCCCTCCCCTCCCCCCGGCGTCTCCCACCATCACCACCACCACCACCACTCTCACCCTCACCCTCACCACTCCCACGCCCTCACCTCCCCCCGTCGCCTCCAGCACAGGCTGCCGGTGACGGCCCTCCGAACGCCCAACGGCGCCTGCAGCCCCTCCCGCCGGCCCCGCCGCTCCCCCACGGGGTCCCGGTGCAACGTCAAGTACACGATCCAGCAGGTCGACTTCATCGACTACTTCCGCGTCGACCACCACCTCTCCTGGAAGGAGGTCGAGGCCAAGTACGCCGCCGTGTTCCCCGAGGACGCCGCAAAGGGCCACAAGCGGGGGCCGCAGGGCCTGCAGGGCGTCTACTACCGCAAGAACAAGCAGATCCCCGCCACGGACACCGGCAATCTGCTAGTCTTCGACGAGGACGACAATCCAAAGACGTTCCAGTGCGACGTCCGCGAGCAGGGCAAGAAGATGAACAACTCGATCGGTCTGCTGGGCATGCACCCGGAGCGCGCAATCACCTACCCGTGGGTCTCGGAGGAGCACAAGAGGCAGTACGAAAAGATTGGTGAGTTCCCAATACACACACATACACACCCCTTCCAGAACAGGAGTATTGGCTAACAGGGATGCAAAAGGCCGCGCAAGGCAAGCCCAGCTCGACGCCGCCGAGGCGCGGAAAAAGAGGAGACGAGCCATCCAGAACAGTCGTCTTTGAGATTCCCCCTCCTCCTTTCCACATCACCCTACTTTTTGTTGTTAAGCCTTATGTTTTTTATATATTTTTATTTCTCTTTTATACGTCTCTGTCTACTGCTACTCATGATATCCAAACTTACTCTTTCCTCTCCTCCCTTTCTTTTTTTCTTCTTTGTCTTCTCTTCTGAACTTGTCCTTTTTTTCCCTCCCCTTTTTTTTTGTGTGCGAGTTCTTCATAATTCACCAGTCAGGAGAGGAGTTATCCGGCCACATGCATACTACATTCCAAAGGCCAACGGGTCGGGGTACAGGGAGCTCCGGTTGGGTAGGAAGAAAGAAGAAAATCCATACCCCCCAATAGCATCTGCTTACCGTGTAAACCACACGAGAGAGAGAGAGAGAGAGAGTACCCCCATCTCGCAACAAAAGTCCCCATCAAAGTCCCCCCCCCAATTTTTTTTTGGGGGGGGGGGGGGGGGG
>MU842933.1:0-130857 GCA_030867305.1 Colletotrichum zoysiae | reverse complement strand
CCCCTGAAAAAGAAAAAAAAAAAGCAAGGGAAAAAAAGCCAATCTTACCAAATCTGAGACATGCCGTTGCGGTCTGATCGATGATGTTAGCGACGCAGGATCCGTGCAGATGGTTGCGGGGACTCACAGATATACCAAGGATCGCGGTCATTACCGTCATCCTTCCAGTTGACTCTGATGGCCGAGACAATAGCAACGCTGTAAAAGGGTTTAGCATTTCCTTCGAACGGGACTGAGTTGCTGGCTCGAGTGCGACTCACATCATTCCCAAACTCATCGTGATGCAGAGGCCGACTTTCTCGGCACGCTTCATCTCCAGTGACCGAGTAATCAGCCATGGGAAGGACGCGAAGATGAAATCCATGATGATGTTATAGACTGGGCCACCACATAAGTAAGCCGATGGACGAAGCCCGGGGACAATATCTTTGCCGAGGGGGCAAACTTACCATTTCCGCCCTCCTTGACGTTGTCCCGGGTTTTCTTATCGAGGCAGATATCCAGCCGATAATCGTTGTCGTAGGATTTGCTGCCGCAGACCTTGCCCCACTGGATGAAGACCTTGGCGATCATGTAGGCGTTCATTGAGAGGATGCAGAAGTACAAGACCCATCGCTGCCATTGATTGCTCATCCGGACGAGCGTCACCCCGAAAGCCGTCTTGGTCCATGCCTGACCTATCAGCGTGCCGCAGGATGATATGTTGATGAGAATGTGCATGCGGTCGTCCCATGTCTTGGACGAGTCTTCGAGCACATAGCCGGTCGCAAATTCGTAGATGATGAGGCTATTGTTTGCGAGCAAGACTGACTAAACATTCGGTTAGCCCACAAGCTGGGGGAAAGAAGCCGTGTTACCTGTCCCGACCCGCCAACCGAACAAATACAAAGGTTTGTAGGCGACATGCATCGTGTTTGCGGAAGGGAGAGGGAAGAACAACGGCGAAGATACAACTCACCCAGCATACTATAAGAATATAGTCATCGTACCACAGCCCGTGTCGCCTCGTGATCTTACACCAGAGGCGCAGTGCGAGGAAGAGCGTTGCGCCAGCGAACAGAGACCACAACCCAACATTCAGCTGCACAAAAGGGTTCACAAAAGGGTGGACCTCCTTGTCGTGTTTCCGTGCTTCGATCATCATCGTGACATTCTGGGCCAGGCTTGAGAGCCGCGAAGCTTGGAATAGGGAGATTTCAAGCAAGGCAGTCAGTCGTGTGGGGGATGGAGTCGGACGGCAGTCGGCGGAACACAAAGGCACGGACTGTGTAAGGGAAACCGGACGTGGGAGGGCGAGGATGAAGTAGTAGAAACACAAGACGAACCAAAAGAAGGTAGCGGCGGCCTATGCGCGCGGGAATGGGTAAACGAAAGAAAAGGGTAAGTAAACGAGTGTAAGAATACTGGCCGATCTGGCTAGCTGGTCAAAGAAAGGCAGCTTGCAGGAATGAGAGATGAGGAGGGAAGTGGGAGCGTGGCACAGGATGCAGGATCATATTCGCGGCCCAGGCATATCCATCCTGGCAGCGTGAGCAGTACATACAGGGTACCCCCCAGACACACATACACACATACGCAACAAACAACAGGGGTACGAAGTAGTGAGCGAGGGCGAGTGACAGAAAAAGAGCAAGGGCGTGCGGAGAGAGCAGAGAAGCGCCGCTTTTTGCTGCCCGCGTGTGCTTCCACCAACACGCGAGCTGGCACGTCTGGAATTATATGAACGACCGGGGTCGAGAGCGTTGCAGTGCAACTCTGCTCCACCAAGACACACGAGGAGGGCAGACTGATTCGCCATGCGGGTGAAGCGCTTCTTGAACGATGTACGCGGCACGACGAAAATCAATGCAAAGACACGGACACAATGGCACGGGAGGTAGGGTCACAACCGCAAAGACGGACGGACGGCTGGCGCAGTTTAACCCACACAGGCTGCGCACCAAGCGCCCTCCTTCTCCAGGCGGGCGAGGCTGCACTGGCTGGTCAGTCAGTACGGGGGCAGGTGAGCCATGCGGGAAGGATGGGATGCCGCGCAAACGGCCGGGGGAGATGGGAGGGCTACCTAGCTGGTACCGGTGCTGATCGCTACCGAAAGGAAGTATTCAAAGATATCATTCTGAGGGGATCGTGCCTAGGAGATCATGGCCAGATCATACCCAAGAGATCGTCGTATAGACATACCTTACTATGTATGCAACGAATGCACCTCACTGAAACCGGGCAGCCACATTGACAAATGGATGCTTTCTTTTTTCCTTCTGCAATTCTTTTTTCCCCCGTTTTTGGGCCGGCGTGCATTCATGACCAGGTGAGCCCGTGGCCTCACCGAGTCAAGATGCCCCAACCTGGAACCAAAACAAACGGGCTGTGCTGTGCGAGGAAAGGGAAAGGGTGTGTTGGAAGAGTTTCTCCGACAACTCGGTCCGACCCCCCGCGAGTGATCTGCATCATTCACTTGTCGAGCTGGGTTGGACCATACCAATGGGTTTCCTTAAAAGACTGCGGATGCAACTTTTGGGGAGAAGGGGGCAACTTCTCTCTCCAAGCATTTGCCCTTCACGCAGACGGGAGAGGCTTGACCCGTTCAGCGAGGCAATTCCATTCCCCATCTCGATAGCTGGGGAGTCCCAGAAGCGGTCCATCAGATTCGTATCGGAAGGATTTGGTTTAGATGAGACACCCACCACTCCATGCCCTAGCAGCTGGCTTTTTTACTCCACCAGCCTCTGCATCCCGGCAGATCGTCGCTCGCTTCCCCGGTCCACCGAAAGGGCCTCCCCAAGAGAAGGATGCCATTGGCTTCAGGATGGGTGTGTGTGTGTGTGCGCGTTGCTTCCGAAGACAGGCAAACTCCCAACCAGACTTGTGGCTGGCGTCCCATCCAGTAGCATCTTTCCTGTTGGTGGTCCCAAATGCACGCAATGTTTGCCTGAAAACCCGGTATGGCGATATCGTGTGCAGGGATGGGCCTGGACACGATCTCGGGGACAAGGGACAGGGGGGGCATTGTGGCGGATTCCTTCCACCTTGAGTTGCATTCTAGCGTCGTCCACCCCAGTTTAGGGAGGGTCTGACTACTTCCTCCAATTATGTTTTTGGTGAGGCTTTTCCCCCCCAATCCCGGGTTCGTTGCTCACTTATGTGTGGCCACGCGAGGTCCAACGTGATACCAACGACTTTTCTGGATTGCCCAAAGGGAACTCTAGATGTTCCAGAAAGGGAAGCGTCCTCTAGTTGTGGCAAACGATCTGCCGGGTTACATCGTCGTCCAGGAGGCGCCCGCTACGTGTCACTTTGGCGGGCGACCCAGTGCAGTCCACCCGTCCATGTGGTTCACTTTCCATCTTCCAAATATCCGTACATTACCTATTGGACTTGACTGAACCCTGGGTCCATGCTTCACAGTCGGAAAAGGGGATCTATGTGGTGGGTATTTGAATTATTTACGATAAGTTTTGCTCCGGCAGAAGTAGATCCCGTGATTGATCCGGGCTGCCTTATGTGCAGGTCGCTGTACCGTACGTCTTTCAACCATGGTTCATTTCGGCCGAATGATTACATCAACGGCTGACGCCGTCGGACATTTTTCTCTACCGCGGCAGCCACATGTGTTGGCGACAAATCTGATTGGTGCACGGGAACGGGGTCACGGAGATTTTCGTCCCTCTGCCTGTCTTGCGTACGAGGGTACTGTGTTTGTTTTCCGCTTTGGTTTCTTTGCCCGCCCTGCGCATTTCCGTTTTCTGCGTTGGCAGTTGGGCCATGTCCCATGTCGGACCGTTATTATCAGACCAACAAAGTACGGATATGACACGTCAAGTCGCTGTTCGGCGCCCGGGGAATTAGGAGTCCGCGAGGGGTTGCAATCTTTCAAATTACGACATTTCAGCAAGCTGCTGTCGGAAGCAGGCCTTTCCTCGTCGGCGGGAGGCTCGGTCGTTCCTTTGGCATCTGGGCCGCTGTCAAACTGATTCATGGAAATAAATCTGCCAGGTCTTGCCTTGCAAACTGACGAGGGACGGAAACACATAGTCGCAGCATCGATGGGGGTTCGTATAGGCAGGCTGTCAAACAGCAAACTTGGGCTGTCACGAGCCGAAACCCGCGATGCATCGCTAAAAAAGCAATGGCTATTTTATTACGAGGTGAAGCTGCCGACCCGTCCCTGGACTCTGGAGTCGATGGAAGGTTACCAAGGTCCACACGCAAAAAAAAAAAAGGGCCAGACCCCCCGTTCGGGATGCACACGGAGCCGCTTCGGTTGGAGTAGGGCCCGACATGATCCTTGATTTCGGGAGACTCCAGGAGCATCGGCGTGCGCTCCGTGGCCGCGCTCGCCTAGTCGCGACATACTACGCAAACTTGGGTATGCGCTCAGTTGACGAATCACGGCGACGGCGTCATACGAGAGGGTGGCCTTTCCCGCAAATTACGTAGCAATGGCCTATCTCGGCCCGGGAGAAAGTCAATTTCTGGTAGCGAGCGCACGCGAAAGCACCAGCTTAAAAGACGGGGGGGGGGGGGGCGAATAGCAACAACAACCACCACCCTGTGACGACGGCACGGGGAAAGCGAGCCTGCAAGTGGTACCGGAGATGGCTCCCCAAAAAGACATGCCAACGCCGGATAAGCGCAATAAGGAGACCAATTGGAGCCATGTTGTTTGTTCTCGGCACACCTGTCTGTACTACACCAGAAACCGTTGCCACGGCTCCAGCGGTCGGCCTCCTCTACCGACACGTGGAAGTGATATACTACGTACGCGGACACTCACTTGGCCCCCAAGTGAACGGGACGGATGGGTCGCTGCCCGTGCAAGGAAACTTCCGCCGTGCTAAAAAGCCACTTGTGACTTCATCGCCAAGCGTCGCTCCGCGTCTGTCGGGCACCGAGTCCGAAGCTATGTCTCCCCATGCATAGACAGCTACGTGATTCGGGCAGTGGTGCTGCTCGCCTGCAAATTCATAGGGCGCAGTTGTTTACATCCCAAGTGGCGATGCTGAAAGCGCGCCATGTGTTACAGCAATTCTTATTATAATCGCGCAGTACATGTGGTAATGCTCATCTACAACCTTATAGGTCGCAATCGATCTGGTAACTAGGCCGTACTTAAATAAAAGAGAAAAAAGAATATGCTATACATTATAGCGATCTTTATTGTGACTCGGACAGTCGTGGTGCTCGTCTACATCTCAAAGGGCTCAACCGGCGTAGAGATCAATTCACATCTTCACTAGCGATAAAAAATAAGCCGTTTGTCATTGCAGTCCCTGCCGTAGGTAATGCAGTACGGATGCTCAATTAAGCATCGAAACGCACCCGCGATACTGAAAATATGCCGTGTGTTATTGGGTCTTTTGTTGTGACTCGCGCGCATGGATTTGATGTTTGGCGTCATGTGAGTTTAATCAAGCAACCCCGACGGAAAACCTGTCAAACATGTGATCTGATTCTTCACCAGAGTTGCATTGCATCTCACATACACTATCGACGGCTGCAGAAGCCCAAGAAGGCGGTGCACCAATGACACGGAGGCTTAGATCTCGGTACTCATCGTTACGCAGAGATGCACGTACATCAAGTCAGCGATGTGCAGCCACGTCGCAAGCAAGCCAGGCTGCATGCATTGACGCTACGGAGAATCGTGGCTCGGAGCGTTCCGCCAATTGGAACATGGTCTGCTGCCAACCAACTCGGCCGATTTAGCCAGTGGCAAGAAACGAATAAAAATCATAAAAGATCATGAGGCAATTCTAGTTCAACGGATTTGATGGTGTAGCGGAGGGGAGACGCCCGTGATGCTGGCGTGATGCGGGGTTACCCGTGCCGGACGAGAACGGACTGGTCATGACGGTGGCAACACCGGCGCTACAAAAGATAGTCAAGGTCAATATATGTGCTTTGAATTCTCACGAGACCAGATCCGCCTGGCCTTTTCTCCATGAATCAGACATACCCATAATTGGGGTCGCGGGATTTTGAAGCTTATGTGGTTTTGTCACTGAGAATGAATGACCACCGCGGGAATGGTATTAACCGATGGCTCATTTAGCCACCGTCAGCCTATTCAGAAAGCTCCACTGATGGCTGGCTATCTTACGGGTTTACCCTATCGGTCTGTAAGATCTGGCGTACTTTCATAGATGTATGTTTCAATGCAATGATACGCGAATCTAGTTCAGTTACTTACCTATGTATTAAAGGCAAATGACGACATGCTGCCATTGACTAAACTTTTCTATCGTTCCTGCTTTCTATTCTTTAATAGATATTTCAAAGATGGGGTGGGTGGTAGAATGAACAATGACGGGAAAGGAGTGAAGTCCTTGGTTTCTGGAACTGGGGGACTATGAGAGCACCAAGCGACGCTGGATAAATGAAAGCATGTATAGTAACTTGGTTTAATGTATTTAATTACCACCTCATCATGTAGCAGGAGCCTAAGATGTTGGAAGCAAGTGATCAGTACCGTCATGATTTAATACCTAACCTTATGAAGTTATGCTCTAATAGAATAGTAAAAAAAGATCTGAGTTGTAGGCTTCTCGTACTTGTATGGTTCTATCCTACGTCATTTCAAATAACGTCCTCTTGAATCGTGTTGTTTCCTACCGTTCTAGCCCCCAAAAGAGGCCTAGTCCAGTTCGCCCTATACGAGGAAATCACATAACGTATAACATAATAAGGCAATAACTCTGGCATATGCTATAACTAATATAGTATAATGTGATATAAGTCGCTTGACAGGCAAAGTAACTTCTTGCCCATACATCCTTTTAATTGTGGTTTACAGTGACATTAGTTATGAACACCAATTAGTAGTGGTTGCGCTGAGCCTAATCCCGAGGTTAAGATGAATTCGAAACTTGAGTCATTTTTGCTGTTTAGCGGCAGTGATCATGTTGCCAAACTTGGCAAAATTCCTTATTCGTTATGAAATTTATGAAAAGCTGTTAAGCCTAAGTCACTCATGGATGACTGCATTTAATGCTTTCCAGCCAACTTGCAGAAAACGACTGAATTTGGACTAGAGCCAGACAAAGAGCCGAGAATCCCTGATTTTAGAGTGATTCAGCGCTTTATGTAGACCCCAGGAATACGCAAATGAGTAGAAGATGAAATAAGAGTCGAAGATACACCACACGTACTTGTTGCCAAGTCATTGATCAAGGTTTCCGTGGGGTCATGTCCCAGCAACCCATCTAACGAGTGCCATAAGTAGACTTTTTATACATGGATGGCCCTGGGCTAAGCTTAAAAGAATGATGGGCAATCAAGGTTAAAAATAAATAAAACTCTAGTTAACGTTTTGACTATGGTGTATACCTAGTGAATGTCGAGTGTGCGGAACTTAATTAAAGACTATAAAACTGTATTTCTTAACAAACACCCTAACCCAAGTTGTTTGCTGAATCCCTCACATGGCTCAAGGAGACATGACCAGAACTGCGCCTGGCTCTTCATATTGTATTGTATAGCTATATAATCCAAATAAAAATGGATTATAGGATGATTTGCTTGCGAGTCTCATATTATAATAGGCTTATTTATGAATATGAAGACACTGAATGGGAATGATAACGCCACTTAAGCTCGTTTGCTAGTCACTGTTAACCTTTGGGATTTTTTCTAGAGTAATGCTCCAGGTTTAACTGAGGGTAAGAAGGATCTTGTCATAACCTTGAACAGATAGGTAAACTCCGGCTCCAGCGTCTGTTTGTATTTGAGTGCCTGTTGGTTCCATGTATACACGTCTTCAAATTATCTTCCCATTTACAAGGAAGCAAAGATTGTTCTTACGTGAGAGCGTTTTTGTCGATAGGGATATCATCTTGAGGGACCCAATGACTTATGAAAGCATGTCGATGTCTATATTTGGTCGCCCGTTTTGATACTTTTAACGTGACCTTTACCCAGAAGCAAAACTCTTGTCTTGATTGTTAGACCACAAAACATTGAAAGATAATGCCGCTGCCATATTATGTAAAGTTCGATAAAACCAACACTGCCGGGCTCATTTAAGAACTGGCGGAGTTGATTTTAATTATTTACCCTCAACGAAAGCCTGGAATTTGGAGTCAGAGGAAAGATGACCATTACTTGATTGCTCAATTAGTCTGATTCCAGTTGTTGAGATATTCTTCATGTTTATGTCATTGAAAGGCATAGGAAACAACATAAATCTCTAATAAAAGCTCTCAATTCACCCAACCTTTTCCTCAAATGGTGGACGTTGAATGTTGGACTAAGGAACTCAACGATTAACAATCTTACCAACTGGAAAATAGAATGGTGAAGCAGTATCCGGGTTTTCCGAATTCCCGCTCTTGAAGATCGACATACAAATTCCCTTATGTCCAGCAAGCTCTAATCCTGAATCCACGTTTAATCATTAATGTTTGGGTGCTTAAGTTAGCGCATGAAAGTCAGTATAAGTAATCAGCGCGCCCAGACCGCCGGCGACAAACACGCAAGTTACATATACGTATTTTTGTTTTTCCATGTTTCAAGGAAATTCAGGGCACAATTTGCTAAGTGGCGGGATGCTTTAAGGGGTTTCAACCAAAATCAGGCAGATTTTGCGCCGCTCCAAGCCACCCGCACTAAGAAGCTCTGAAACCTCGATACATGTCAGAAATCACATGGTGGACTCACTCGAGAGATGGTGGAAGACAATGCGGTTGAATCGGATTGTATGTATTTGATGCACCTTAAGGCTGCTATTTACACCGAACATGCTTTGTGAAACGGGTTGCCTCCAGCCGAAGCTCACCTCCAGCGACAAAAGTGTCGAGGAGCGATCATCGAGGCCAAGATATGTACAATGAATAAGAATTTGTCCAATCATGCAACTGCAGATCGAAGACGGGCATAAAGCGTTCCCTCCATGGGGCGCACCGCTCCCTTGATTGGCATCAACTCGACAGGCCTGCCATCCGCCATAGTGGTAGGGTATGCTCTCATGTCGTGGTCTCGTGCAACGAGAAACGCACGCCTTAGTTTGCGACGGCGACGTCGCGAGCGTGGCTGCGGCGCTTCTTGGAGCTGAAGAGAGCAGGGCCGGGGATGGGGTAGCTGGTGGCACCGCTGTAGATGTCGAAGAGGACGCCCTTGTCCTGGGCGGTGTACAGGCTGGTGCCGGCGACACCAGAAGGGTTGGCAGAGCCACCGCCGGTGACCTGGAGGTTGATGCACTGGGGGTAGAACTGGGCGCCGTTCGCCTGACCAGCGCTGTGAAGGGCGATGATCTCGTGGCGGAGGACGTAGTTGCCGGCGGCGATGCTGCTGGGGATGGTAACCTCCCACTTGTTGCCGTTGCCGATGAGCTCGTCAGAGGCCCACTTGCCGCCGTTGAGACCCTTCTGGGAGATCTTGAAGAACTTGAGGTCGGTCTTGCTAGCGGAAGAGCAGTCGCCGTTGCACTTGGCAAGGTACTCGATGACGGGGCCCTTGTGGGAGTCGGGCCAGGTGTTCCAGGCGAGGGTGATCTTGCCGCCGGCGGCGACCGTGACGCTCTTCTTTCCGGGAGTGGCCGACTTGTGGCAGATGATGTCGGGGTTGCCAGCGGCGCTGGGGGACACGAAGCCGAGATCAGGCTGGTCGGCGTTCCAGCCAGGGGTCTCCGGCTTCGGGTTGGCGTAGGGGGCGGTCGAGGGGTTGTAGTTGGTGATGGTCTGGCCGCCGGCAGTGATCTTCTCGACGAAGCCGTGGGCAGAGACGGCGGTGGCGCCGAGGAGAGCGGTGAGAAGTGCTTTGGTGTACATCTTCAGATTTGTTTGGTAGGCTAAGGGATATGGGTATATTCAGGTGGCTAACACAGAAGGAGTGAATGAATGGCTCACAGAGCAAAGAATGAATGGGGTAGAAGATGATGTAGAGCTGAGGAGCAATGTATGAGAATGATACTGCGAGAAGCGTGCCTAGAAGAGATGGAATGCTGCTGGCTGGAAGGCCTTTCTTATAGTCGTTTTTGTCCTCCCTTGCCGAGACAAGAGTTCGAATGTCAAGCAAGCCACTTCGTGAACTTCATGGAGTCATGGACCGCAATCCCGTCAACGGTCCACGCCCCTTCTTCTGAATAACTCCTGAGCTCCAGCTTTCCATCAATCAGCGATCTCCATCACCCGCCCCTCTTGCCTGCCGGCACTCACAGGCGCCTGCAGTGCCATTAATTCCACCCAAACAAGCCCTCCTCTTCCAAAAGGAACGTTGACGTCTTGGCCCATCGACCCGCGGGGCATTCCTCCTCGGTACACGTGGGCGTCAGCCAGTAACATCGTAGACAAACATTAGATGGAGAAAAGGACGACAAAGGCGAAGCATTGGTACTGGCCGAGGGGGGCACAAAACAATCTACTTCGCACGGAGGCGGTGGGTCAAAAGTCTCGGCGAGATCGGTGACCACCTCGGGGCCGGGGTTGTGGTTGGGCGAGCCGTCGGAACGGCCAACGGGCACCCGCGTCTGGTGTGCCACTGTATCTGAGCAAAGCGGCTGACGGTTGTGTCTGAGCCCGGGCCAGTCCGCGGCCTTTGACGGATCCCGACCGATGCAGCATGAGACGTGGCGAAAGTCGGGATAGCCCCCCTGAACGCTCCAAGTTGAAAGTTGGCCGACGTATTAGTTGTTGTTTGCCAAGGGCTCGACCAGCGCCAATGGAAACCTGACGAAGCGCCGCATCTATATTAGCCATGTCTACCTTTGCTTGCTTATTGACGCAAACCAATGTCGCACTGCGTGCTGATATCCCCAACATACCTTTGTTGACAGTCGGGCACCATTTCACCATGTCGAGTGCGAATGGCAACTTGCGTCGGGTACTTGGACAGATCTGAAGGGGCACGGCAAACCCAATGACAAAAACTCCGGAGAGGGCCGTAGGTAGGGATCGGCACTCGCTGCTGCATGACGCAAGGGGCTACGCTGGGGGTCGATGACGAGTTGTGGTCGCGGAGCATTTCCCCGTGGCGCCCCTTTTGGCAATCGACTAGACATGCCCAGCATCGGATGCCACAAAATCCGCGGGGAATTCAATTTGCATGAGCCGCGTTTTCGACCCGCGTTTTCTTGCGCTGTGACGGCATTCGTGGGCCTCGTCGGTTGGACACTACCTACGAAGTAGACTACTCGACCCGATGTTGACAGGTCTTTGAAACATGGTAGAGCCAGGGCCCCCCTCGCTCATCAGCGTCCAGTCAAGAAGCGGGAGAGCATAACTTTGATTAGTTCTTGTGCCCGGTATAGCCTCTATAGGCCTGGGTTCTTGCTCTGCCTCCCTCGGGTCCCTGGATCAGTCCACCTCAGCAATCAATCCGAGCAGAAATCCAGCCTCAACCCATTTAAAAAGGGGGGTGGAAACAAAGGGGCGAAGAAGCAAACCAGAGGCCTCGCAGCCATTACCTGACCACAATGTTTATTCCAACTCTTTATGCATAAGAGTCTGACCAGGGAATCACGAACGAGTGCAAACATCGAGATTAATCCTTGTGCATTAGCGCGGAAGCTCCCTTGCCTTTGGTCACGTACCTACCTACGTATCCAAGCCTGTTGCCCGGCAGCTCCAATCACCCGCGCTTCTACGGAACCCGACGTCCTCGCATCAGAAGTATCTCAGTACCAGTAGTACTTCGATATGTCGAAGCAGTGGTCAATCAACAACGTTCCGACACCAGTCAGCTTCTTTATAATACCCACAATTGTTTCATGGGTATACAACTGAAGGTTACCCTCATTGAATACAGCCTGAGAGGGTTGGCCCGGAATTGGCGGCAACTCCGGCAATACTATGCTACAAGCCACGATCCCCCATCCTCTATCAGCCGTTGCCCAGATGGCGTTAACGCAAACTTGAAAATACATATTGCAAACCAACTCCAAATGACTTTGTGCAGCAAATACGGCTGTAAGGTTACAAACGATACATAACTCAGCATCTCCGGGACAGAATCCCGTAACAAACTCCTTCTCACAATTGCAGTGGTGCTTCCGCACTCGGAAAAAATGTTTCCAAAGACCGTGGCAACGGCGTTGCGGGTTGCAGTCGTTGAAGACTTGAAGTACTCTGTCATGCGAGCGGCGGGGCCGGAGGCGGCGGCTTACGAGGCCGCAGCGGCGAGAGACCGGCAGCAGCTAATAGCGTTGACCTATTGGCAGTTAGCATCATCATGACTCTAGAGCACATAATCCCCAAAGCTGGATATTCCATATTCGGATGTCAAGCAACACACCAATACCCACTCCAATAGCCGAGACCGAGATGGGTGCGCGGGGTTGAGATAAGGGATATCGGAAGGGAAGACAGAGGACCCACAGTAGCGGTACGGCGGGTGCCGGTGCAGTCAGACTGAACGATGGTGCGCTTGGCCAGGAAAGCGGCACGAACGGAAGCGGCCTCGTCGCCGTTGATCTCTGTATGAACGCTGTTGCTGGAGAAGGGGACGGTGCCGGCGATCTCGGTGGAGTCGACATCGGCGTACAGAAAGGAACCCCGAGTGACAATTTCGACGGCACCTCCCTTACTGAGGTCGTGCAGCTCGGCAGCGTCGAACTCAACCTCGAAGGTCTCGCCCGCAGCGACTGTCTGGAAAGCCTCCTCGGTCAGGCCCGTGGTGGCGATCTGGAGGCGGACACCGTTGAAGTCGATCTTGCTCCCTGTTTCTGGTCAGCATCAATGCTCCCCTCTGGACGGAAGACTCGCTGGGAATATACCGGCGGCGAGACAAGAGAAGCAACCAGAATTGAGGGCTCATTCAAGTCACTCTATAGCTTTTCGGTTTGCCATGTTCGTCTCTAGATCCCTCCTTGTGATGCCCGCTGGTCGTTCAATACCGAGGGTTTTCCAACTAGAACGAAAGAGGAAGATGCAATGGCCGCCCAGCCGCCCAGACAGACTGAGCGCCAGCCTAGCATTCAAAACGGAATGTGCATTCTCAGAACATACCAGGGTAGCCAGGATCACGTATTGTCGATTGTTCAGGGTTGCTGCGACCATCCCCCAGATGGAATATACTCCCTAGACCTTGCGAGCCCTGACAGGAAGACATGTCATCGTCCCAGAGCTGTTGAAGTGAACACGTCGTATACACGGCTTTTATCCAGAGTCAGAGTTACTAGTTGCCTTGAACCGCCGTTTTCGGAGCACACTACAAAACGTACATGCTGGTGGCATCATTGCATTCGTTCAGAGACAACATGTCTGCGAATTTCACAATGCTCTTGAAAATATAAATTCCCTTGATGAAAGAAATAGAGAACGGAACTGCCATCTCCTCATGATATGTCAGCACTCCTCCCATGGCACTCATCGGAACCATGGCCTATCACAAGCTCAGTTGTCATCGGTCATCTAGTTCGTGGTGTTAGGGACTTACCACGGTCGGCAGTCTGGTGCCAGATGCAGGCACACATTCAGGATTCTCCATGAATGTAACCGATGATCGGCAATTCTCAGGATCAACGTCAAGTGGAAGCGGCCAAGGACATGTTGCCAAGGTTGAGTTGCCCAGGGGCTGCCTAGTACACAAGCCGGAGACTAGTTCGAGGGAGGAAGGAGTCAAATAAGAATGAAACTAGTAAATCGCTTACCTGCTTCTTATGTGTAAATTGGCATAATGAGAGTTAATTGGGGCCATGGCCGTCAAGAAACCATCAACCGTTTATTGAATGGGACCCAATCAAGCCTGAACAAGGGGATGATGTGTCTCTGAGAAATAGTGCACTTCCGGAGGCGAACACACCATGTCAGTCATAACCCCAACTTTTCTATCGGCTCCATAACCTGTCAGTTTTTAAGCTTACAAGGGAGCTGTGGATGTGCAATCGGGAACCCGGATACGTTATAGATCTCAAAGCCACCCTGATCAGTAACTTGTTTATATACCTAGACAGGTAGAGACACACCCACTGAAACTCGACAAGCTTTACTATCTATGTAAAAATGAGTTCATCTTTGTCGTTTCCCACCACTGGGAGCCAGAATTACTATGGACCTTCCCCGTGGTCTCTGGGCCAGTAGGTACGTATCGGTAGTTGATACAACAGCTCATTTCTTGTTGTCATGGTAAGCTTGGCGATGATCACTCCCGGTCTGCAACTACCAAGTGTGCCATTCTCCCTAAATCGATTAATTGCCGAGGACAGCAAGCCTAAGAGATCCGGGTTATTCTGGATAATTATTGCTTCGTCAAGTTTATGACCAATAATGCCGTCTCTGCCATGATGCTGGGACTTGTATCCGTGCATGGGCGTCAACTATCTGAAGAGGCAGCTCATAATGGAAACGTGGCATACGCTTGTTCAGATCTTGGCTAGTTTGGTGGCATGCCAGAAGGGCGATGTAGTTCGAGCTCTCTGCTTTATATCAATGAATTGGTTATTCTGATAGGCAAACGGGAGGCGCATAACGCTATACTACCACAAGATCCTTAGTTACTAACAAGATTTCAACATTTTTCTGTTCACATTCTGATATTAATTCTTGTTCTTCTTTTTATTCTTCTTCCGTCAATTGAAGCTTCTGTTGCGAATGCATAAAACGGCTCTTGTGCAAATGATGCCCGCCGCACCGATCTTGTTACCAAAACAGGTATGACACGGCTCAGCAGAGCAATGGCCATAGTGCATTCAAGCAGATGGGTGAACGGTCCCAGTTTTGGGGCAATTAAATCCGAGAATTAGCGCAAATGATCACCTAGATGGCAGTTGATGTGATTAACCCCCACCGTAGGCATCCTTCAGTACTGGACTTGTAAGCCCCGTACCTTTCTAGATGTCTGCTACCACTTACTCGGATCTTTGTGACGTCTACTAACAAGAATGTACAATTGGTAGGGATTTCGCAGGCTAAGATGCCCAAAATTACGCTATTGATGCTTGGTACTTTCCGATCTTCATTGTGCCCAAGTTTGGGGTAAAAGCCCAGCCTGCTTGGGGCCAGAATGCTGGTGGTGTGGTGGCGACATCTTCGAGGCCAGTGTATGGATGGCAATGCACCCGTGCATGCATTAGCAACACTAGAACATTGAGATGAACTGATTCATTGGTTGCACACTCACCGTATCTGCCCCTCCGAGGCTTTTTGGCAAGGCTTTCTGTACTTTTCTCTTGGAAAATTTGGGTTCCATTGAGCAAAGTCCCTTGGGATCAGGCATCTACACGTACATTGACACATGTGTCTGACAGCTGATGAGGCGTGTTGTGCCTAGGGTTAAACCGCACATTCCCATGGGGCCATTCGCAGCTTCTACATTTCCCACGAGATCGAGTTTCAGTCTACAATTGGATTGATTGTACTTGGAAAGGCTGACATCCAATTCAGCATCTCACCAGCCTTGTTTCGAGTGACCCCCACCGCTCACCGAGCCCGAGCAGCCATAATAATGATTCAATATCCTCAGAATGCCGACTCGATGACTTCGCGTCCACGCGGGCTTCCACAGTACTGGGAATGGGGCTACACGGATCCCGAAGTCGCAAGGATGGACCCCTTATCGATCACAGCGAGCGTCATTACGCTGCTGGGTACTGTAGCCACCTCGGCAAAGGCCCTGGAAGTGGTTCGGAATTACCGCAACGCCCCCAAACAGGTCACCGAGGCGCTCAACGAGGCAAGACTGTTATCGCTCTGAAATTGAAATATCAGAGTCGGTTAGCTGATTGTATGGCAGGTTACAGACCTTCGGGCTGTCGTCAGCATGATTGAGCATTCAATAAACGGCCTGTCGGATGATGAAAAGCGCAAGCATAGAGTCATATGCCAGAGTCTTTATGACCTCGCTTCCCGCGCAAATGGGACCCTCCAGGAGCTCAATGGTATAGTCAAGAAAGTCTTCCCCAGGACATCGGCAGCCGGCTCAGAGGAGCCTATTTATGTCCTATCGCGCCGCCTATGGCTACTCGAGAAGTCTGCCATCGCAGTCCATTTCAGCAATCTTCAGAAGACGCGAAAGAACCTGGATTCGGCTCTCAATTCGTTGAACACTGCTCGAGTGTAAGAACTTAGGATGCCCCCTTTCTTGCTACGTGCCAAGGATTGACAAGCGGCAGGGGTGTGCGCTCAGAAGCTCACATAGTCCTTCAAACGTCCATTGAAAAATTGGAAGAGACCATCATGAAGGCTATTCTTGAACAAAAGACCCAAGACCGTGCACTCAATCCGCCGTCTTATGAAGAAAGAGGTGTTTCAAGCAGCCAAGACAAGCCTTCCGCACCAGCCAGCGGCGGAATATCGGTCGAGGCTGTCGGCAATTGGGGTATTAAGCAATGTGATAGCATCTGCCCGTGCGATTGCCATGTGAGAAGAACAATCGAGGCTCCTCGCTGGCTCCGCGGCCTGTTCGGGACCTTGTTCTACACCTATTCGGGCTCGCCCATATTTGGCAGGTTGCCGTGCAACTACTTACCCTGTAGGAAAACGGGCGACGGAGGCCATCAGTATACCTACTACTTCCCCAGCTGGTGGGTTTCCAGGGCACTATATGTTTCTTTTACGAGGCAAAATTTGACTGGGATCGGAGGCTCATGGACATTTCGTATACCCAAGATGTTAGATGGCGGCCATCCAATCTGGAGGTTTGTAAACTCTGGCACGGTGCGTCAGGTGGCAGAACTGCTTCCCAAATTGGGCGTGTCACTCTGTGACATTAACCAAGACGGCAAATCACTTCTTCACGTAAGTCTTGCTCTTCTCGATGGGCTTCAATAGCTTAGGGGAGTGGTACTAAAAGATTCAGTTTGCTGTAGAGTGGAAAAGACAAGATATGTGTTCATACCTGCTCCAAAGCGGAGTGAACAGATTCTTCGAGGACCTCTCAGGCGTGTAAGTCATGCATAATCAATGCATTTTCAACTTGAAACAACCAGAAGCTTACACAATTTGGATCAAGTTCTGCGGCAATGATGGCATGGGAGCTGGTGTTGCCATCCGACGCCGCGGAAGAAGTCACCGAAAAGACCACAGTCATCCAGAGCCTTTTCAAGAAGGACGAGGTGTTTGACAATTTGAGGTTTAGCAAACTTCATCATGTTCTCTTCACCATGTCTGAAGATAGCTTCAGCAGAGAGCTGAGGCTGAATTTTCCGATGCTAAACCAGCAGGACGCACTCGGCCGGACACCTCTTGCGTGGGCAGCCGTTCAGATGAAGCCCATTATCGTACACCAGCTTCTAGAAACCGGAGCAGCTTCGGATATGGTAGACAAGCACGGAAAGACGGCACTACACTGGGCCTGTGTTGCCAAAGACGTGGAAATTGTGAGGATTCTTCTAGATCACGGCGCGCCAATCGAAGCCAGAGACATTATAGGACGAACTCCAATATGGGAAGCTGCCAGCGTGCCGGATAGCCACGAAATTCTCGCGCTCCTGATTGAGCGAGGTGCCGAAATAGACTCAAGAGACGATGGTTACGCACGCACGCCATTGCACCTTGCCGCCTACCAAGGAAAAGCCTCGAATGTGCGGTCACTTCTCGGATTCGGAGCCGACATCGAGGCCAAGATGACCACGGGGCGAACGCCACTGCTCAGTGCTATCGCTTACAGTCAGCTTTCTACACTCGAGATCTTGATCGAGGGCGGAGCGCGCGGTGACGTGGTCGACACGACAACAGGCGAGGGGATCCTGCACCTGGCCGCCCGGTTCGCGCCTCCCGAGATGATGAGAAAGCTCCGGGATGCGAGGCTCGAAGGCGTCAAATTGGATTCGAGAGACTTCCAGGGGCGAACGGCGGCGGAATCTTTTCGACTGGAGCGTCCTCACTCTTACTTTGCCAATGTTGATGACGAAGAAGACGCAAACAACGCATTTAACGACCTATGTCTGCGTGTTGAAGATTTGGGGGTGGAATCTAAGGAGTTTTGCGGCCTTTGCTCTTGATAGGCTGTGTTCTTGTTCCAGTGGGAAGGGAAAGTAAAGGATCTTATAAGACTGATAGGTAGCGTAATCGGACTGCATGAGAAGCAACTTGAACCATGTTCAAGGCAATACACCAAAACCCAGCTGTTCTCATTACTTTGATTCAATTAGATAACAAGGTTGCGAGGTCTGGAAGTGCAAACAGAGAGCATTCTATATATCTTCACTTATCCACAATGTTCCTTCAGTTTTTCGTTGTCAAGTTCATCAAGGTAATGGGAAAAAAGCCACTGACAATTTTTCTACTTCATCCGAAAGCTGTACCAAGGCGTATGTCCTTGAACTCCAGTTACAATTTACCTCAATCGTCATGATGCTTGTTTTGGGCCTCAGTACCAGCTGAGGCTTGATACTATGGATGTGGTTTCGTAATGGCATATGTCCAGAAAGTTCGGGATTCCGCCATGGGTATCAAGTGGGAAGTCGGAAAGGGTGAGCCTCGGTGTTGAACACGTATTCATCTAAGCTGATCAGATCAGGCGAAGAGAAAATAAGATAGTAATATTTGAGCGTTGCAGAAAGCCAGAAGCTCTGCGAGTATGACGTTGTTAAAGACGCACTCGTCAATTTGGGTTGGAATGTGACAGCAGGGGAGAACATACCTCCATAGAGTCTGTTTTCTCGGTCTTTCCAGCGGGAACAGTGACATCGGCAATTGCAGAGTTCGCAAACTGCGTCTCGGTCGCTTTCATAACCGATTGGAACATGGTCCAGGCGATATCCTGTAGATCTTCCTGCCCCGTCATCCGATAGAGCAGAAACATGCTTTCGATGGCTTCGGGACGCATAATGTGCTTGGGATCGCTTGCATTTTTGAAACCTTTCCGAAGTCTTTTATCGCCTTCCTGCTCCCACTTCTTCTCGTCCCACGGGCACTGTTCTATTGTCGAGAAGCAGGCCATCAGGTTGGATATCTCGGGCATGACTCCCGCAGGCATAGCGTCGTAGGCCCACGCACAACCGCGGGCAAGACGGTTGCCGAGCTCGACGTGACTGTCGATCGCAAACAACTTACCGCCCAGCCCCAGCATTCCGCCTGCGAAACAGGACGAATGCTGAGCCTCGGCGATATGATCAACTCGATCTGGATGAACTTGTGCGTCGCCAGCGAAGAGGATGTCAACATTGTCCTCAGTCATCGGCCGGAACAGCAGGTGCTGCTCCACAATCGCCATCGAAGCGACGTACATCTTCTCGTATGTCTTGTCTAGACCGCCGAGAAGGGTGTACATCTTGGGCAGGTACTCATACAGCGAACCCGCGAGCGCACCCAACGAGAAGCCGTTATCTCCATCGACCCTCTCGTGCTGGAAATCGACCAACTTGGGCCACATGCCGGGAAGCTTAGACTGATACTGCGTGCGATCGAGGAAGCGTGTGATGCGTTTAACGGCGTCAAAATATTTCATATCACCAGTAAGCTGCGAAAGGCGCGTGAACTCAAGGGATAACGAGCAAGGCGAGCCTGACGGATCGGCAGTTCCCGCCCGCTGAGCACCCTTCTTGGCGTCCTCGAAGTTCATCCAGAACCCGGGTATCCGGTTGGGTGTGTCGAATCCCATGTAGAGCATATCCCCAAGCTCTCTCGCCTTCTCCAGCAGTGCCGTCTCGCCACTAAGATCATAGGCACTAAGCAGGCCACCCAGATAGCGGATCGTGATCTCGGAAATTTTGGCGCTCGTGTCGGTGGTGTTGGCCCAATCCAGTCGGGCAGCTACCTCGGCCGCGGCATAGAATTCTGTGCGGAAGCCCATGATCCACAGCGTGTCCATCGAGTCGACCAGCGAGGCGGCCCATCCTCCGAGTGTGTCCCTGCCCTTGGCGCTCACAGGCGCCAGCTCGTCGCGGGCCCATGCGTAGCGTTTATAGGCATCGTAACTCTTCTTGAAGGCGTCTCGGACAGCCTTCTGGCGTCGGGGTGCTCCGGGATGCGGGTTCACGGCACCGTAGACGTGCTGGACGCGGGGGAGCCGGAGTGGTTTGCCCGTCGGCAGAGGCGTGTAAGATTCGGAGACAGGATAGAATTGCTGCGCCGCCGACCAATTGAACGAACTCGGGCGGAACCGGACATTGAACTGCGGCGACTGAGGCGACTCGAGCTGGACAATGACGGGCGTGGGAAACCCGTACAGGTTGTAGAACAGAATCACGGCGGCGAAGGTGAGCAGGGCAACCAAGGTGAGGCGCGGGGTCCGACGGGGTACAATCATTATTTCGGGCGTCCTATGTCCATTGAGGAAATCCGTTGAGATGAGGTGTTCATCTTGCCTAGCAGGGAGTGATCAAAGGGCAACACGTCATATAAATGCCGTCAGCTAAGTTCGGCGAAGCAGTCACAGCGCAAGGATGCGATGAAGTTTAAAGACCACCCCGTACGTCTGACCCGATCCCTATGACGCATGAGACGAGGACTTGGATGGAAACGTATATTCTTGGCCTGGCGGCAATGGCAATAGGCTGGTTGACAGTTCGGTGCTGCGGACGCTTAGACAAACAAGTGACGTCCGAAACATGAGACTGACGAACAGAACAGCGAGCAGCAGCAGCAGCAGTAACAGCATAAGTCCATTCGCCGAGACTCACAGGTATGGCATATTTCTTCCTTTTGGACGCCGAGGTCCAGCTCTGTTACAAACGAGTCGCGTACACGCGGCCATAGCTTCAAGCTAGTGCTTCACTCAGTTCCGTCCCACCCTCCGACGTCTTCTTTCCACCACTCGACATCTTCAAACTACTTCTGAGCATAATGGTTTCACAGTTCATTTTCGCAACCTAGTGATACGGTATACTTAGTGTAGCGCAAGCCGTCTCGTTTTGGGTTGATATGCAAATAAGCTCGGGGGCGGCTGAAAAGTCTTTTCTCTTTGGTATCGAGCAGTAAGCCATTACTGATCCATCACTGTCAAATTGCCTAGTTGCACACTGCGGTTATTGATGATGGAGATTATATGACTTCCCACGCGCCTGTCTGACTTGATGTAACGCAATAGGCAGAGACTGGGATGAAAATGAAGCATCGATTCGCCGCTACATCATAAACCAAACTAAAAAGAAATAAGAGAATATACACCACAAATTACCTAGAGAGAGCCAAAGGCGGAAAGCCCCTCGCACTCGCTCCGCCATGAAAGGCCCGTATTAAGTACCCGAATCCAGATTTCTACGATGATTCCTGAGTGAGGAGCTTACTCTTGCCAGCCAAGTCCGCCGCAAGCTGCCTCATAGGGATGTTGGCCATGATGTCAAAGACACTGACCTCGACAGCCACCTCCTTGGCAATCCAGTTTCTGACCTCAACGGCAACCAAACTGTCAACACCATAGGCACTCAACGGCTTGCCCGCATCAACATCGTCTTCGGGCATCATCATCAGCTTCGTCAGACGCTGCACAAGAGCTGATGTGATCAAGCGAACCGCCTCGTCGTCGGCCTTCCCGCAACGGATAAGCTCGTCGCGGAGCGAGACGCTGGCGGAGCTGCCTGCACCGGAACCCGCGGCCGTCTTCCTGAGACCAGCGAATCGCTGGTCCTGGATCCAGTACCATGCGTCGTCGTGCTCGTTGTAAGGCAGACCGCACATGACCTGGGGCGGGTGCGCTTCGGAGCCCTCCAGCGCAGTCGCCATGAGTCCGTGAAGGTCGCTCTTGTGCATGACCTTGAGACCCATGGCCTTGACGTGGTCGACGTATTCGTCGTGCTCGGCGACGAAGCCGACGCTCAGAAGGTATTCAATGTCGATGGTCATGGCACGCAGGCCCTGGCTGCGGCGGTACGCGGCAAAGTAGTCTTGGAAGATGTTACCGCAGCCATAGTTGCCCTGTCCGCGGTGGCCCATGACACCCGCAAGAGAGCTGAGCATGACGAAGAAGTCAAGCCCTTTGGGCAGAAGCTCGTGCAGGTTCCAGGTCCCGTGAACCTTGGGTCCAATGGTTGTACGAACATCATCCGCAGTCATCTTATCAAACAGAGTATCCTACAACTTGGAGTTAGCGATGTATCGAGTGTTGGTGAGTTGAGGGTATTGGCTCAACTTACCCTGAGAACCATGGCGCCAGTAACGCAACCCTTGACATCGGGGACTTCCTTCGACTTCAGGTCATTCAGCACTTGTTGAAGTGCTGACTTGTTTCCAACGTCGCAGTCGTACGCGTACGTGGTGGCGCCGTAAGTTCTCTGAAGCTCGGAAGCAAAGGCCTTGTTCTCCTCGCCGCTTGCAGCAGAACGAGACAGCAGAACCAGATGCTTGGCACCCTTCTCGGCAAGCCAACGTCCAATTTCCTTGCAAATGCCACCAACTCCTGCAATGACATAGGTGGCATCTGCATGTATGCCCACGCGGGGGATCCGGGGAACGGCGGGGACCATGTCGGCGTCGTCCACGCGCACGACAACCTTGCCCATATGCTTTCCGGCTTGCATGAAACGGAAAGCCTTCTCGACATCGGCCATCGAGAACAGCTGGATCGGTGCGATGGGCCTCACGGAGCCATCGTGAATGAGTTTGGCCGTGTCCTCCCAGAGAGCAACCGCTCGAGGGGTGGGGTTGTTCTCAAAGTCCAGCAGGTTGACACCAATGTATGCCTTGTTGTCCAGAAAAGGCTTCATGTCGAGGCCTGTGTTGGCGAACAGATCCGCCTTTCCGATCTCCAAAAAGCGTCCGAACTTGGCCAGGCAGTGCCATGACAAGCGGAGAAGCTCGCCGGCTAGGGAGTTGAGAACAACGTCCACGCCCTGATCATTGGTGGCTCTCATGACAGCCTTGGCGAAGCTGGCGTCACGGCTGCTGAAAATGTGATCCTCAGGGATACCGTATTGGTCCATGATGAGCTGCTTCTTCTCATCCGAGCCAACGGTTGCGAAGATCTCGGCTCCCTTGCGCTGCGCAATCATGATGGCAGCCTGGCCGACACCGCCGGCGGCGGCGTGGATCAGGATCTTCTCGCCCTTGACGAGGTTTCCGGCAGTGACCAGGGAGTAGTAGGCTGTGAGGAAGATGAGGGGCATAGACGCCGCCTCTTCGAAGCTCATCTTCTCGGGCACGGCAATGGCACCCTTGGCAGGGAAGCGGACATACGTGGCGAACGTATCGCAAGATGCGGTCATTACACGATCGCCGGGCTTAAAGTTCGACACGGCCGACCCCACGCGCGTGACAACGCCTGACGCATCGACACCGAGCTTGTTCTCGGCGAGGTTGCCCAAGGCGACGAGGACGTCCTTGAAGTTGAGACCCACTGCCTTGACCTCGACCTCAATCCAGTCTTCGGGCAGGGGCTCATAGTAGACTTCGTCCTCCTCCCAGCGGAAGGTATCAAGAAGGCCAGGGGTCTTGATCGTGAGCTTGAGGGGGCGGCCGCAGCCTTTGAACGACACGAGCTCTGGCTTGCCCTTGGCTTCGTACTTGCGAAGAGAAGCATCGACTTCGAGGGTTCTCTCTACCCGCGGTACGAAGACAGTGCGGCCGCGGGCAGCATACTCCCCGTCGAAAACCTTGTTGCGACTGTGGCTCAGTGCTACCTTGAGGACGTTCTTTGCAGCGTCATCGAAGTCGATACTGCTGGGTGTCTCCAAATCGAGAGTGGCAAGGCGGACCCCTGCGTCTTCGTTGCGAATGGCCCTTGAAAGACCAACCATCAGGGACTTCAGTGGTTCCTGGCAGTCCATTGCGGCACCGCCAGTGATCCAAAGCGTACCGGCAGACCCGTGGATGACTTGGCGCAATCTCTCCCAGTTCTCGTCTGTGAGCTCGGAAAGGACAGGACCCTCCCACTCCGCGAGAGAGAGGCAATACTTTCCGTTAAACTGGCTGTCGGAAGCGCCAATGTCTTTCCACTGAAGAACGGCGACATCATGGCTCGCAGAATTGAGTTGCTTCTGAATTGACTGGCTGAGCTTCTCAGAAGCCTCGGAGCCTGTGCTGATGATAAGAAACTGAGCAGGCTCGGAGACCTCTTGCTCAGGCTTCGTCGACAGAATCAAAGAGACAGGCTCTTTTGAGGCTTCTCGGTCACCACGGATATCGATGTCAACACCCGAAAACCCGGCCTTGACCAACGCCACGTTCCATTCCTCAACGTCGAGGAGAGGGCCTCCCGTGCGGCCATCGTCCTCGCCAAGCCACCATCCAGGGAGGGGACCCATAATGAAGCCTGAGAAGATGCGCTTGATCGTGACTTCTGAGAGCACGAGTCGGCCGCCAGGCTTGAGCAAAGACTTGCAGTGAGCCAGGGTCTCTTGAATGCTCTTAGTCGCGTGGAGGACGTTGGCGCAGACAATAAGGTCGTAGCTCTCGGCGGCAAACCCTTGCCCCGTGGGCTCGTTCTCGATGTTCAAAGTGGTGAACTCCATGATTGATGCATCTTTGGAGAAGCGGTCAGCGGCCTTGGCGAGGAAGCCAGGGGAGATGTCCGTGAAGCAGTACTTGGCAGCCTTGGAAGTGCCATCTGCATTGCGCAGACGCTCGAGGATGTGGTAAGTAGTACCACCGGTTCCGGCTCCGATTTCCAGGATCTTGAGCCCTGGGCTCTTGTCCGCGATTATTCCCACGTACTCTGCGACGTTGGTATTGAAGCTCGTTCCGAAAGCGCCGCGGTAGAACGAGTACAGAAGGTCACCCTCCGTCATGACCTGCAGAGGCTCAACTTCTCGAGTGAAGATCCTCTTAAGATTCTCTCCAATCCGGTCTACCATCTGCACTGTGATGTCGCCGCTCTCGGATAGAATGATCCTCTTACGCGCAGCGTCCAACTCCGACTCAACCTCTGCCTCATTAGCAGCAAGAGGAGGGAACTGCTTGATGGTGTCGCGCATCCACTTGACATAAAGCTTCCAGAAGCCCTCTTGTGGCACGAAAGGCTTGCCTTCCTCGCTTTCGAGCCAGGCAAGGCATCGGTAGATGTGTACAAGACAAACGTATTCGAGCTTGTCGAGAACCGATTCATCGTCTTTACTCTTAAGGGTGCGCTTATACACCAACTCTTTGATCTGAGAAGGCTCAAGGAGATCGGCATCCTCGTGCCAAGTCTGACCAAAGCAAGAAGCCCTCGTTTCTTGGGTCTTCTGTGCGTCCGCTTCGCCAACAGAGGCTAGAGAGACACCGTCCATGATGATCATGGGATCTGAGAGGTCCTCCGAGATGGTGATGGAGGACTTCCAAGTGGTGTAGCTGGTCTTTTGAGCAGTGGAGCACCCGTGAAGCTTAGTTCCAGGAACCCCTGAAAGCTTGGCCGAGACGAAGATACGGTCAAAACAGAATGGCACCACAGCTTCGTTAAGAGACTGGTCTTCGCCACTGATGGATGGAAATAGGAGATGGAGCACAGAGTCCAGTGTGGCAGGATGAACGACTTTGGGATATTCGAAGCCCTTAGGCATGACAGACTTCGTGTCCGGGACACTGATGACGCCGTAGCTTGCATTTGGCCCCGCGAACAGCTCCGTCAGGTTACGGAAAGTCGGCCCGTACTCCATGCCGATGGTCTCTACGGTATCATAGAGGAAATTGCGCGCTGGCTTCTGGCAGATCTTCTTGGCGTTGGCGAAAGAGTTTGCGTGGCGCTCCCGCTCAAGCGCCAGCTCGCGCTCCATGGCCGGGGAAATGGAGGATTTGTAGGTGACGGAAACCAGACCTCGTGCGTGTACGATCCATTCTTTGATGTCCTCTGACCAGGAAGAGACGGAGAACTCGTTGAGAGTGGCGGAGGGCCCAGCTCTCGTTCCAGTTCGTCGACCATGAAGCTGAATCATGACCTCGATCCCCTTTTCGGTGTCGGGCACCCTGAGGGCGGTTTCAATGGCGACGTCGCGGAGCTCGTACCCGTAAATCTCCTCGTTGGCCTGCTCCTCGGAAAGCTGGCGAGCTGCTTCGATCGCCATGACGATAATGCCAGCTCCGGGATACAGGATGTCACCCTGAACCTTGTGCTCACGGATCCAAGGGTTTTCGGTGCACCGCAAGTGGCAGCGCCATGTCGGGTCCGGCGTTCCCGGGATGCGATATCCGAGCAAGTCTGACCGAGGCTTCTCTCTCAGTCTGTACTTCCTACTGAGATAAGATTCTTCCCAGAACGTGCGCGTGTGGTTCCATGCATAGGGTGGCAGGTCGACCAGCATGTTTGGTGCATCAGAGACTTCGTTGATTCGGTTGATGTCAATGTCACACCCCTTGGACCAGAGCTGACCCATCGCTTCCAGAGCAGTCTGGACTCCGTTGAACTTGCGTCTGAGCATTGTAGTATAGGAGAGGTTGGAGAACCGGTTCTCCGTAGAGAAGATATCGAGAAGGTAGCTCCGGAGAGCGGAGTGGGGGCCCAACTCGACAAAAGCGCTAGCGAAAGCGGTTCTGTCCTGGGATCGAGTCTTTCCTTCGGTGTGGTGCAGGAGAGATTTGACTGCGCTGACAAAGTTGACCGGAGACACTAGGTTGTCAACCCAGTAAGAAGACGTCATCTGCTCGGGGGTAACCTGCTTGCCGGTCACAGATGAGAACATGGGAATGTCAGAAGAACCATGAGGGATGCCTGCCAGCGCAGCTTCATATCTCTCCCTCGCGGCCTCCATATGGAAGGAATGATATGCAACGTCCATTGGGAGGCGCGTGCACGGAATTTGTGCCTCTTTCAAGATCCCCTGCAGCTCGTCAATAGCGATATTATCACCAGAGACAGTACAGGCCTTAGGGCTGTTGAGACAGCCGACAATAGCCTTGCCAAGCTTGAGAGCTTCGAGATGCTCGCCGATGCTCTCGGCGCTGGCGGAGACAGCCAACATCCCTCCATCCTTAGAAACGGTCTGGGAAATCTGGCCTCTCAACCATGCGATCTTGACTGCTGCCTCATGATCGATGAAGCCTGCACAGTAAGCAGCCGCGATTTCACCGCTCGAGTGGCCCACGACAGCGACTGGCTTGACACCCCATGCCTTGCAGAGATCGATAAGAGCAACTTGCAAAGCGGTGCATGCAGGTTGGCTGTAGTCCGTCCGGCGCAAGTTACAGTCTGCCTCTTCACGGTCCAGTTCCTCGGTCAGGGTCCATGGGCAGCCCAGAGACTTGAGAAGCAGTTCAGATCGCAACAAGCTATCTTGAAAAGTCTTGTGAATTGAAAGCCCCTTTCCCATT
This sequence comes from Colletotrichum zoysiae, assembly GCA_030867305.1. NCBI lineage: Eukaryota > Fungi > Ascomycota > Sordariomycetes > Glomerellales > Glomerellaceae > Colletotrichum > Colletotrichum zoysiae. Next base: position 103,828 of record MU842933.1, on the reverse strand, counting down.
TGGAAGTATTGGGCACCCTGGCCAGTGAAGACGAAGGCTATCCTGGGCACCGAAGAGTTGGAGGATCGGACCACGGCGGGAATCTTGTCAAGACCCATAAGAAGACTTGCGGCATCAGAGGCAATGGCAAATGATTTCCATGGAAGCGTGGTTCTCTTGGAGAAGAGAGTGTAGGCAAGGTCGGACAGAAAAGAAGGCTTGGTTGAGGTCTTGCCATCCAAGTAGGATGCCAATCTCTCAATATTGCGTTTCACACCCTCCTGGTCGTTGGAAGAAAGCACAAAGAGTTTCGGAGCAACTTCTTCGTGGCTGACGTTGCTAACTGTCTCTGTTTCGGAGCCAATTTCACTGTCTGAGCAGGAAATGGTAGGAAGCTGAGGGTTCGCAGTTGTGTAGTGACGTCCTGAACGGCCGTGACGGAAAAGGTAGGATGCAGCATCTTCGAGAATAACGTGGGCGTTGGCTCCTCCGAAACCAAAAGAGTTGATGCTGGCCCGTCGCGGACCACTGCCCGGCCAGACTGTGAGGGTTGTGGGAACCTTGACATTCGCTGGGAGATTAATCTGGGAATTTAGCTCCTCAAACCTAGAGACATATGTCTTAGTATTAATTAACCTTCCATCATGTGCTTGAGGTCTTACCACAAGTTCTGAGGGATTAGTCCTCTCTCAATGGCGAAGGCAGCCTTGATGATGCCAGCAACACCCGCTGCGCCCTCCAAGTGTCCAATGTTAGCTATTCAAGCAGATTAGTCTCTGCATAATAAATTCAGAAAGCCAAATCACACACTCTTCACCGAACCGACATAGAGATCGGACTTGCGACCTGGCAGGTCTCCAATTGTCTTCAGAATGGCACGAGCCTCGAGCGGGTCGCCGGCTTGGGTTCCAGTGCCGTGAGCTTCAACATAGCCCGTCTCCGCAGGATCGACGCCTGCATCGCGGTAAGCTTTGAGGATTAGGGCTTGCTGAGCTTCACTATTAGGTAGTGAAATTCCGGGGGTCCGGCCGTCTTCGTTCGATGCCGAGGCCAGCACGACAGCGCGAATCGTGTCTCCGTCGCGAAGGGCGGCTTCGAGAGGCTTCAAGATGGTAACGCCAAACCCCTCCCCGCGAGCAAAACCATTTGCCTTGGCGTCCCACATCTTGGACTTGCCATCGGGGGATAGGATCTTCGCGGCCCCGAGAAGAATAGACATGTCAGGGCCGAACATCAGATTAGCACCTGCGACAACACTCTGTCGTGAGACAACCGATTAGCGTCATGTTGTTTCTTTATTTCATTGTCAAGAGTTTGCTTACCATTTCCGCCTCCCCAGTACGGATACTCTGACAACCCAAGTGGAAAGCAGTCAGACTTGACGAGCATGCAGTGTCAACCGTGACCGAGGGCCCTTTGAGGTTGTAAAACCAAGATAGCCTATTTGAGGCCAAAGAGGACGAGAGACCAGTAGCATCTTCGTCCTGTGTTAGGAACAGGGCATCCATATACAACAGAAAGATTTATGACTAACGATAGATGGAAGGCGCCTCGTTGCTTTGGGCTTGTAAGTTGACAAAGTCATTTGTGAACGTGCCGATGTAGCACGACGTTTGTGTCCCTGAGACATCTTCCAGTCTCAAGCCAGCTGCCTTGGAGTCAGTAATTAATCTCCGCGCCAATTGTTACATGATTAGTTACCGTTCTCAAAGCCTTCATATGCAGCCTCAAGGAGCATTCTCTGTGTAGGATCCATGGCCTTGGCCTCTTTGGGGGTGACCGAGAAGAAGGGTGCGTCGAAGACCTTGAAGTCTTGCTTCAAGAAATGGGCGTGCCTAAGGAGACGATAAGCCGACGCCGCATAAGAGTAGCGGTCGCATCACACCGTGGGCTTACCTCTGCTGGATGCTGCCCAGTCTTTCTGGATCTGGATGGTAGAAGCCGTCGACATTGTAGCGGTCTTTTGGTATTTCGGAACGCGCAGAGCGGCCATCCAGGAGCATCTGCCAGAATTTCTCCGGGTCAGAGGCATCTCCTGGAGCTCTCATGCCAATCCCGATGATTGCAATGGGCTGATTTGTGCTCGACGCACTAACGGGCTCGTCGATGAAAGGCATTTTGCGGAGTGGATGAGGAAGAGAAGCAGAATTATTAGTGGTATGTCTAGCGGGTATCTCAGATTTGTGATGAAGGGAAAGTGTGAAGGGATGTGAACATTGGTTCAATGATAGCAGATGCAGACGGACGGGTGACTATGAGATTTTAGCTTCAAGGAGTCTCTTGCCGGAGCAGCGTAGCTTATCAGTGTCACTAAGATTCATACAAGGATAACGCTACATAGGCCGGCCATTCTAGACTATGAAAAGTGAATTGGCCAATGCAATCATAATTTCGAGGCACGTTTCTGGCTCCGATACCGAAGGCAACTTGGTGGCTTCGGAGGGGTGAAATGTGGATGTGTCAGAGGAGTTTCCACGTCCCCGTCCAGCTTCAGGGACAATCTGGGGTTGTTGGGATAATCTCGATATCCAGAATGGAGCTGGGTAACTGGGCCGAGACCCGCTACCGGCCGCATCGAACATGGATTCCATATTACCCTGCGGGTCTACATAGAGCACCGCTGACTCTTGTCTCAAAAGATCCTGGCCAGAGCGGAACCATTGATAAACACTCATTAGGTGGGATACACATGGTAAAGATGGTGCCCAGAACTTTCAGGCCTGCAGATGTGCCATCTATCGGCGGATGACCTAGATATAGAGCGATTTTGACCTCCCACCGGCATCACCAGGCCAGGTTGGTAACTGGTCACTGATAGCTGTTTAATTTTAGGTAGTAGGAAGTTGACGCGATAAAAACCTGGTCCTTTAGTCTTGCCTTGGGAAGAAGTACTGAGCCGCCAGCTCAGTCTCATAGGCGCAAGTAGACAACGTGGATTTGTTCATCTGCTCTGGACGCATTATAGCTTCACTATTCACTTGTAAAGTATTTGACGTTCAGCTTGGATAGCTCTCGACTGATGGCAGCACGATATTACAAGTGCAGCGCGGCACAATCTCCTGTAAATCTGTTCTTCAGATGCGGTTTAATGGCAAATTGTCACATTTTGATACTTGTTTTCCTCTCTAGGCTTTGAATGTCTGGGTTTGTCTTGGAAGCTTGATGCATATTCCGATGTTGGCATTGTCATTCGATCACCAGTTATTTGAAGACCATCATTGAGATCATCATTACGCCCACGCCTCATTGATCGAAACCTAGTTGGCGGAAACAGCCCGCTACTTTATTATTACATGCGTTGGTCGACTTTGAAATGTGGTTCAATCCAGGTTACTACATGTGCCAGGGGATGAGATTACGAGCCCGGTGAGAGATGTGATCCGATTGCCCCCAGGAAACCAGATAACTGGAACGGGGAACCGGTTAGGAATGCATGTTCCGTCGGCTTCTCTCCAGGTCTAGGGATCTAGCAGAGTTAGGAATTAAGAGTCGACCACAATAGTGTACACTCGTCTAGCCTTGCTTAAAGTACTTGCAGCAGGCCGGCTCATGACGGTCATTCTCATGCCATCGCCTTTCTTATGTTACGAAATGTTTAAATGCATAGCAATGCTACTCGAAATCTTCTCGGACCTTTGAGCATTCATAAGTTGGACTGGTGTATCGTTCACTCCAACGAGCATTCCCACAAGTCCTACAAGCCTAATTTTTGTAAACTCTTCGTCTACTCCGTGAGGGAATACGATCGAATAGTCTAACAGGCTGTCGAATTCAGTTCATTTCTTCCTTTTGATTTGTTTACTTGTCTTTTTATGCTTCGGTTACTGAGGTGACTGCATCGATGACCAAGGTGAGCATTGCGATATTGAGTGAGGCCGATTTGTCTACACCACTGAGATGATCGAGGACAGCTGAAGACGCTAAAGATTTGAGTGTACTTTCCTCACACATCGTTACAGTTGAGACGTTCGGCCACTTCGTGATAGGCCTTTTCAGATAAGTGATGGAGGCTACGCGGAGATGATGTTTTCTGTAGTGGATAGCTCCGGCTGTCTCCAGGTCTGCCCAATGACTTGAATCCATTCTAGCACGTTCCTGCGACTAAACAAGCAGACGAACAGTGACAAGGAATTGCCTGTCTGCTGCGTGAAGCTTGACCCATCGTTGGTGGGTCAGGGCACTAGGGAGTCCCTGGCCATCAAGCCCAACCCTGAATGATAACTGGGCTTCGCTCCTTGTAATTCGGACTCCTCCGTCAGATATAGAAATTTAGAGAGAGATTTTAGGAGCAGCTGTAAACTAAAAGCTTATCACCCAACGTACCCTTGAAGCCTGCTCCGGCATTGAGCACGAGTCAATGCTTGTTTGGACATCCCATGATTCTTGACCCCGGTCTTGGCTATTCAGTCCCTCAGGAACAGGTGGCAGGGCCATAATAGGTGAAAGGTCTGATTGGTTTACTGCGATTCCACTTGGAATCACTATCAGAGAACCGTATTGTCTCTCAGGAGACGACACAGCTGCTGCCGTTTCGGACCCGCCCTCACATTATTCAGAAGCTCCAGTACTCGTGGCAAGGGGTCCATGCAAACATGCTCAGGGAACCCCTCTGTGGACCAACCTTCGTCATGGTAGCCGAGGCGGTAAGGGAATGCGTTATGTCGCCGAAGCCGACGGTTGTACATTACGAGGTGAGGTAGGAACTGTCGGGCGCTTTCAACTTGCATTCCCCGTCGTTTCCCAGAAGTACGCACCAGTACGAGTCCATCAGCAAAAATGACAGAAACCATCCATTCCAAGACCATTGAGGAAGAGCTCAGACCCAAGCTATCGGCTGGAGCTCGAATACAGCTGCCCGAATCAGCAGGCTTCGAGAGGTCGAACCTACGCTTCACGGAGTATGAGAGACCGGTGGGTTTGAAGTACAGCTCAAAGCGAGGATGATCACTGACCTCGGCCCATGACAGACGTATTTGGCGGCTGTTGAGCCGGGTTGTGACGAAGACGTGATCGAGGTTATGAGATACGCTAGGGAGAGAGGCATCCCATTTGCGCCTCGGTCTGGTCATCACGCAGTGACAACGACGATGCGACACTTGAAAAACGGAATCCTCATTGATATGAGACCTCTCAACAAATTGACCTTTGACGCCGAGAACCAACAGGTGACCGTTGGAGGAGGCGTCATCACCGATGATTTTGTCAAGTTTCTTCAGTCCGTGTGTATGGAAGTCAGTGAGTGCCCGGCCATCGAGTCTTGCCACGTCGTGGTATGTATCAGGGAGAACTAACCCCGTAGTCCAGACGTGGGATCTTGTCCTACCACGGGCATCATCGGAGTGGCTTTCGGCGCAGGACTTGGCCGCCTCCAAGGCAAATACGGCTTCTTGCACGACAATATGGTATCCTGCAAACTGGCCCTCGCCGACGGGCGTGTCGTCATGGCATCGCGCGATTCGGAGCCTGATCTATTCTGGGCTATCCGGGGAGCCGGACACAACTTCGGCATCGCGCTTGAGGCCACATTCCGTGTCTATCCCGAGGCAAACAAGGGCATACACTATACATGGGACCTAGAGTATAGTCTGGATCAGTGCGATGCCGTGTTCGATACGCTCAACAGTGTGCATGAGACCATGCCTGCTGACCTGGCGATATTTGTACTTTGGCTTCGCCAAAGCGATGGAGGGCGAAAGGTACGTTTCTCAAACTTTACGAGCTTCCTTACAGCTAACACAAGGCTTCTTTTAGCATCACATACTTGTCAATATTGTCTGGTCCGGCAAAGAAAACGAAGCAAGCCCCTGGGTCGACCGATTCGAAAGCCTGGGCCCCGTGGTTAACAGCGGGAAAGTCGCAATAAGCTGGGCAGAGCTCCCGTGGACCACCTACAAGGGGATGAACAAGATCTTGAGCAAGCCCGAGGTGTGGTCGCTGGCGCCCAACAAGATGATGGGCGCGGCGTGCGTAGAGAAATTCGATCTCGGCACGACCAGGGCCTTCCTGGAGAGCACCAAGGCAATGAACGAGGAATGGGCGGGCAGGGGCACCTTCGGGGCCATGTTCGAGTGTTTGCCGCACCACAGAGTCAGAGAGCTTCCCAGCGAGGCGACGGCTTTTCCGTGGCGCTGGGGATCGAACCATTTCTTGTGAGTTGCCTGATGAGTTGTAGTGTTGTCCCGGGCCAATTTGACGTGTGCTGACTCGACGGGAACAGGATGCTCATGGCCACGCCGCTGAGTACGGAACACAGAGAGACATTCGAGTCTCACCTGAACCACTGGAAGAAGGAGTTCATTGCGACGTCTGGATACGGTCGGTTGCAGCAGTACGTCAACTATGGGAACACCACGTCGACGATGAGGGACCCCCCGGAGGCATTGTACGGCTACGAGCCGTGGAGATTGGAGAAGCTGCGCGCGCTGAAGAGGCAATACGATCCTGACAATGTGTTTCGCTGGTATCAACCATTGATAGAGGAGGGAACCTCGGCAACACTGGAATGATATTCCAGCTTGCTTCGCGTTGTTTGATACAAAACACTCGTAGAATTTGCGTTGCCGGTCGAATTAGTCTGGCCCGCACATCATTGTTTCTTGAATAGGAGCAAACAAGCGACTGCCCAGTCCAAGTACGGATGGGATCGTACTGGAATGCCTTGGGAACCTGTTCATTGAAGCCAGGGCAGCTTTCTGCGCCATGCTACGACTCGAAGTATTACCTAGTTCGCTGAGCGTGCCGTAAACCGAACACTTAATCTGCCCGTGTCCTAGTCAGGGAGCCGGCCTCAGGGGTACCCCCTACCCTCGTCTCAACTCCAGTCTCCAGGTCTCCTTGCTGTCGGGTCTTCACCCCACCCCGCGATGGCACGTTGCTGGGACCCCCCGTCGTTCAGGGAGCTGAGCTTCTCGAACCAATGCCAAGCTTTGCCCTGAGCACGTTGGCGGCGATCGGGTTTGCGGCGGCGACACATGATCAGCGCCCAATAATGAACGGCGAGCGAAGCCGTGGGCGGGTGATTCTGTCAAAGTGGCTACCAAAGCCTAGAACAGACTGATGACGGATCGTGAGAGAGAGAACATCCGGTCGTGTCTTCTGCGTTTGCCCCAGAGCCTCGGGGCCAGAGGAGTGCCCAGAACCATCTTCAGCCAAACAAACTCAAGGCCTGCCGAGATTCACAATGGCGGCTGAGATTCTCCTACCAGGTTCATGGCGCGAGTTCTTGGTGTCCAGAGCCCGCCACGGCCTCCCGTTGTACATCCTGATACCCATTCTTCTCGTCGCCATCAACCTCTCAGTCGGCCTTCATCGCAGGATCTCCCACGCCCGCCGGGCCCGCAAGCTCTCATGCCGCCTGCCGCCTATTGAGCCTTCGAGACTCCCCCTCGGTATCGACACGGTCCTCTCCTCCCTGCGCGCCGACCGGGAGCAGCGCACGCCGGACCACGTCGCCGCGCGCTTCGCCGCCCTCGGCGCGTACACGTTCCGCATTTCCCTCCTGGGCACGACGAACCTAGTCACGGCCGACCCCCGCAGCATCCAGGCCCTCCTCGCCACGCAGTTCTCCGATTTTGGCATGGGCCTCGCCCGGAGCACCAACCTCAAGACGGTCCTCGGCCGCAGCATCTTCGCCGCCGACGGGGCGGCGTGGCGGGCCGCGAGAGAGATGATGAGGCCGCTTTTCAACCGCGACAACGTCTCGAGGCTCCAGCTGCTGGAGACGCACGTCCAAACGCTGTTCCTCTGCATCGAGAAGGACTCCAATACTACGTCGGACGGTTGCTGGTCCGGTGCCGTGAGCCTTGCCTCGCTGTTCCCCTCTCTTACGCTCGACTCCGCGACGGAGCTGTTCCTCGGCCAGAGCACATCCACCCTCGAAGCTTGCGCTCGGGGCGACGCCTCCCACCCGGGGACGGCGTTCGGCCACGCCTTCGAGCGCATGCTCACGATCCTCGGCACCCGCATGCGCCTCCGCGGCCTGTACTGGCTCTACGGCACCAAGGAGCTTCAGTCCTGCGTTGCAACCCTCCACGCCTTCGTCGACAACGCCATCGCTGCCTCGGACCGCGCCCGGGCCCAGGGCTCCTCCCTGGCGCCGTACGACTTCCTCGACGTCTTGCGCGAGCGTTGCGCCGGCGGCGACGACGAGGTAAGGGAGCAGGTCCTCGGTCTCCTCGCCGCCGGGCGGGACACGACCGCCTCGCTGATGGGCTGGGCGTGGTACTGCCTCGTCCGCAGCCCGCGCGTGCTCGCCAAGCTGCGCTCCGAAGTCCTCGCGGCGTTCGGGCCCGACGCGCCCCCGGGGTCGCCGGGCGCCGCGGTGACCTTTGCTTCCCTGAAGCAGTGCGCGTACCTCCAGCACGTCCTCTCCGAGACCCTCCGCCTGCACTCCGTGGTGCCCTTCAACTCGCGCCGCGCGCTGCGCGACACGACCCTCCCCGCGGGCGGCGGGCCCGACGGCGAGAGCCCCGTATTCGTGCCCGCGGGCACGGAGGTCAACTTCAGCACGCACGTCTTGCACCGGCGCCCGGATCTCTGGGGCGAGGACGCGGGCGAGTTCGTGCCGGAGCGGTGGGAGAGGAAGAGGGGCGCGGCGGGCGCGGTGTGGCACTTTGTGCCGTTCAACGGCGGGCCGAGGATCTGCATCGGACAGCAACTGGCGTTGACCGAGGCCGGGTACGTGATTGTGAGGATGCTTCAGCGGTACGACGCCGTGGAGGGGTTGGACGTCGATCCAAGCCGGGACTGGCACAACTTTACCGTGGTGTGCAGTCCGGGCAGCCCAGTTGACCGGCACGAGGCGGTGCTCTGCCGGTTAAGGGTTGCTCGGAGATGATGTTGATTAGAGTCTCGGTCTCGGCGGGAAGCTCGGGAGTCATGTATGAATGCAGACCTGATGACGAGGATGACGTAGTCGATTCAACTGGTTTACCAATGAGTAGAACTGTCCCACGAACACAAAGTACTTTTCAAAAAGACGATATACGCCTGATATGAGAGGTTTCAAATGGATATACGCACATCAACACCGACTGATGCTTAGGTTTTACATTTCCCCTTGTTCAAAAAGCGACTGTATCTAGGGCGTCAAGTAACAAAGGGTATCGTGAAAGAGCGTCGGAATCATTTACACCGTACGGACACTCGCCGTACCTCACTCATACATGTTCCTTGGGTCCTATTGGGGGGGATCCCAGAATAGTACTCAAAGAGCCGACCGATCTGTTTGAGAAACTCCACATACTCTTGCCCACGCCAAGTTCTGGCTTGCCGGAAGTGACGTCCGGTCCATCGCGCAGCTCCCAGCTACCGTGGCGCTCGTGGTGCGACCCGCGCCTCGACACCGACATGTCCGGATCACTGGCGGTCTTCTCTGCGGCCCTGAGCCCCCTGAACAGTATGGGGATCTGGCTTTCCCGCCGGGGTCTGGGCTCCGTCCCCGGTCGCTTAATGCGGAAGCCGCCGACGCGTATCGCCGCGACGGCGGCCAAGCCCAGGACGGCGAGGACGATTACCGCGCCGATGATGCCCGCGACAAAGGGCTTCTGCACGGCCGAGCATATGGCCCCGCCGACGGTGGGCTGCTCTGTTCTCAAGTGGCAAAAGGACTGAACCGAGCCGCAGATCTTGCACCACGCCGAGGCGTCGACGCCGAACTTGAGCATCTCCTGCTTGAAGCGGCCGTATGGCACGCGGGTTTCGGTGTCGGCGAGGCCGAAAAGGGCGTATTCTTTGAAGGGCGTTTTCGGGTCGGCGTTTTCTCTGTACAGGAAACGGACGTAGAGGTTCTCCTCGGTCGGGTAGGCGCTGACGTCGTCGCCGGTGGTATCGGGTTTGTCGCCAATGAGCTCAAACACCATGGCCGCGCCGTTCTGGGGGATGTTCCAGAAGGGGTTCAGCAGAGTAGGGTTGCCCTGCTGGAGCTGGGCGAGGGAGAAGAAGGATAAGAAGGGTTCGTGGGAGCTGAACATCAGCGTCATTTTTTTGGAGGGGCCGGCTGGGGTGCTGTTGGCCCAAAGAGCGTCCACAACCTTCTGTGCCAAGGACCTGCCGGCGATGGTCCGGATCATGTCGCCCTTTTGCAGTCCAGAGACTGCCTGGTTGGACGTCATGTTGAGTTGCTGCAGTCTGGCGTACATCATGAGGAATTCGCTCTGCCGTGCGTAGCCGTCTTTCATCTCGTCGTAGACGGCCTGATCGTGCGAATAGCGGTAGCTGACGTATTGCTGGATGTTGTAGGCGTCCCAAAAGCTCGCGCTGGACGGAGTAACCACGCCGTCGTTCAAAGGCGGAGTGCTGAACAATGATTGGTATTGGGGAAGGGAAGTTTCGTAGAGCTTCTTCATGTCAGGGTCGAGCTGCATAGCAGTTGTCGTTGAGATATTCCATTGCGGGCATTCCACGTTGCCTCGAATGCTATAGAGATCACGTCAGTTACCCCAAGGTGTTATGCGAGGTCAAAGAACTTACGCGACAGACCTCTCGTCCGAGGACCCCAGGGTTTCAATCACCGGATACTGGTAGCCGTCCAATGGGTACTGGGTCGAGTTCCCAGTTAATGTCGAATAGGAGATGCTGGGACCGCCAGTGTCTGCTGCAAAGGCCATGGTGATGGGCGGGTACAGGCCCTGCATAAACGCGTTGGCGCCGGCAACGATGTGCGAATCGGGGGCCGAAAGTATCGCGAGCTGCTCATGCTCAAGGACGTTTCGCGCCATGCCTTGGATTGGGAAGCGAGACGTGATGCGACTCACGGAGGAGTTTATCAATAACTTCTCGCTTGTCAGATAGCGCAATCTAAAGGCATCACCCTGCGCATACAGCTGTTGCGCACCCTGGGGCGTCAAGACGTTCTGGAGCTCGCTACGCAGCGGCGTGCGCTCGCCGTGCATAATCATGGCGACGGACGCCCATACTGAAGGGTTGGAGGACTGGGCTGACGTTGCCGGCAGCAGCGCGCTCGCTATCAAGACAAACGATAAGAGACCCATGTCGAGGACTGTCCGCAGCGGTTGGATTCACAGGAACGAGGTGTGGCTTTCAAGCAAGCGAATCAGGTTGGAAAAGAAGACAGACGCCCGGCGAGACTTAAGTGGGAGATCTCCCCTTAAAAGAACAAGACAGCTTTTTCCAGCCTGAAGAGCGTGAAAGAAGAACCAGTATCAATATGGCGGGAGGTTAGACTATCGAATTAGGCCGGCGTGCTGCCAGACTGGTGGCGGACAGCTCAGAATGCGCCTCGATCCGTAAATGCGTCTTCTCATCGGGACGTGTGCCGGAGAGGACGTATGTGGATGATGGTACAACGACTATTGAAGACCCAACGCAACGGAGAAAGCCATACTACATACAAGCCGGGCAGAGTGAAAGCAGCTATGGTCTGGCAGCCACCGTTGGAACTGTCCAAGCCTGGGCGTCGGCAGGCTGGTCGATCCGACGGGCTGATGAGGGCGGAAGGGCTGCAGCAAGGAACCTAAAGCGTCTGCAGAAAAGTAGTGGGAACGGTGGCATACGGAGGGTCTTGACCAAGTCAACAAAGCCAGTTAGATGTCGAGGCGAGACGAGAAGGACAACCGACCGCGCCGAGCCGGAAGAGACGAGAGATCGGTGCGGGGTGAGAGGCTGCGCGAGGAAATTCTGCCCTTCGTTATCAGCCACAAGCTCGATGAATCCAGGTCAATGGTTGATGGGCACGCCATTCAGCCGAATGGCGCTCGAAGACGAAGGGGGCACAGATGCCGCAACCGTCTCCGGTTGCCGGAAGATGTCGTAGCACCGCCGTTTTGACCTGCGCCCACATCGATCAGGCGGCGACGAAGTACCGCCCCGGCGCAGTCGGTAACACAGACCTGGGTTTATCATGACGTAAACCATATAGAGTCAGTGATAGAGCCCTGGTGAGGCAAATGGGATTATGGGTGAAGGCTGGTTCAGAGAGGCTGGTCAACCCCAGTGACTTGGGGTAACTTGATGTCGAAGAAAGAAATGCAAAAGAATGTGAGCAAATTTTAGTAAAAATAATCTGCGAACGGCTATTCGTGTAAAAGGTGGCAGAGGGGGAAGAAAAGCGCAGTAAGCTAAAAGCGGAAGATAATTAATAAGAGTGCTCCAGCCGCCATCGAACCACCCTAGCTGGGCCTGTCCAATAGGCTTACACCAAAGTACTCACATGCCCCCCCTTGTGAAGGAACGGATAAGGACAACTGGCGTCGTCCACCCAGTAAGCTTAAGTCCTGATGATGTCTGAGACGGGCATCGCGGCCTGATAGGAATCTGAGACAGCGGATGGACGGATCGAGGCGAGATCTGCGCCAAGGCCGACGGTTTGGTGATGCAATCCTGATTCGGCATCGGTATTCGAGGTTGTGGCGTCCGAAAAGTGTTCCTTGCGAGTGAAAGGCTGCCGCACGTCAGCATTTGCAGCCCACGGCTCGGGGGTTCGACGCAGCCAGCGCGGTGATGAGGTTCGAGTAGAAGACGACGAACGCGTAGACGCCACGAGGGAGTGCAAGGGGGGGGGGATGTACTTGTCAGCCAAGCTTGTCCTCCCTGATTTGCGTCCTGATTTACGTGACCGGTGTGGCTGGGGGGGGGGGGGGGGGGGGGGGGGGGGGGCCACGGCGTCCATTGGATGTGAAAATGTGAAAACACCAAGGAGAACCGATTCCTTGCGGTCTCACAGGACATTACCATGTGCTAGACCCATCCATGCCCGTGATGGGGTTCGAAAATGAACCATCTCGGGCGTCGTGTTCTGCTACCCCTCGGAAGATTTAGTAATCCTTCATGGAGCACCGCTATTGAAACCAACTGCGGGCCGTTCATCCGAGCCCACCGCGCGCCGGTGCCGGAACCCTTTACCGGGACCCCGGCCCGGAACCACCTCCGAACCGGGTTGGACCCCCGAGATCGCTGGCCCTACTCATAGCTCCCCCTCATGAACCCTCGCTTTTCGAGAAGCGATCGCCCCAGTATCCATCGCATCGTATCGCATCGCATCGCATCACACTCGCAACAGTTCGAGGAAAGGCATTTACAATGGTTTCAACCGAAAAGAAGGCATCCGCGTTCGAGCGGGCAGAGTTCATCCCGCCCGACGCCATCTTCGACGTCACCAGGCGGTACGTCGCAGACGCCGACCCCGAAAAGGTCAACTTGGGCCAGGGCACGTATCGCGACGAGAACGGGCAGCCGTGGATCTTGCCGTCGGTGCGGCTGGCCGAGGAATCGCTCGGGACGCCCGGGCACGAGTACCTCCCCATCGCGGGACTGAAGCCCTTCCGGGACGAGGCCGTGAAGCTCGTCTTCGGCGCCACCAAGGCGTTTGCAGAGAACCGAGTAAGTAACACGCGCGTTGGGGGGGGGGGGGGGGTCCCCCCATACGACCATCCACCGTTTTCCCCGGGACGCGGGTTGTTGTCTAACCTTGGGCCATGCAGATCGCGTCGTGCCAGTCGCTCTCGGGTACCGGCGCCCTCCTCCTCGCCGGGCTCGCCCTGAAAAAGGCCGCTACGGGGATCACGACCGTCTACATCACCGACCCGACGTGGTCCAACCACGAGCTCCTCTTCAGCTCGCTCGGCTTCGAGGTGCGGCGGCTCCCCTACTACAGGGACCGCGCCTTCGACTTCGACGGCTACGTGGCGGCCCTCGAGTCCGCCGACGCCGCCTCCGCCGTCGTCCTGCACGCTTGCGCGCACAACCCGACGGGCTGCGACCCCTCGCCGGAGCAGTGGAGGCGGATCGCCTCCGTCATCGTCGAGCGGGGCGCCTTCCCCGTCTTCGACTCGGCGTACCTTGGCTTCAACTCGGGCTCGGTCGACGACGACGCGTGGGCGATCCGGTACTTCGTCGACGAGCTCGGCCTCGAGGCCGCGGTGTGCCTCTCGTTCGCCAAGAACATGGGCCTGTACGGCGAGCGCGTGGGCGCCGTGGCGTTCGTCGCGGGCTCCGAGGACGGGGCCAGAACCGTGGGCTCCGTCTTGGAGAACGTGCAGAGGGCGACCGTATCTAACCCTCCGGCCCACGGCGCGCGCATCGCCGCCGCCGTGCTGGGCACCCCTCCGATCAGGGAGCAGTGGGCCAAGGACCTCGTCACCATGTCCGGTCGCATTAGAGCCATGAGGCAGAAGCTCTACGATGAGCTGGTCCGGCTGGAGACGCCGGGCGACTGGTCTCATATCGTCAATCAAAGTGGCATGTTTGGATACACGGGCATCAGCAAGTCTCAAGTCCGACACCTCGAAGGTTCGTTACACGTCGACAGGGTCGATGGGATCACAAATGACTGACATATTCTTTGATTGGTTTACAGAAAAATACCATGTCTACATGGCCGATACATCACGAATCTCGATCGCAGGACTCAACGAGAAGAATGTCGAGTACTTTGCAAAGGCGCTCGACGATACAGTCCGGAGTGTTGAATGAGGGACCCGGTTGGGGGTTAGGGTCAGGATTCTCAACAAGTTATTAGCATAACCTGCCAATGCCAAATTCCGTTTCCAGAGCATTATTTATGTCTAAGCATCCGATACGGAGATATAAAAACGCAGTGAAGGTCTATACACAATCACCCAGATCAAATGGTGATGCCAACACCGCCGTCCACCGAGGCGGCCTTCGGCATCCCCTCCCGAGATCAATTGACTGATAAGCCGGCAACCCCGCCACACTCGACCTCGTTGCGGGGACACTGAGGGGTAGATTTATATCCCGTTATCGCACTGTTGGTCGGTTTCCCAGATAACACAGGAGCTCTTCTGTACTCCTCCTTCACCCCCTCAATAATCTATCGAAATGGCTATGTGGATAACCATGGCCCATTGATAGATAGGTACATTGGTTAGTTCATGGGCCTCCGAAGAGCCTGCCGAAGGCGCTCGGCCGATGATTTGCGGGCGACTCTCGGAGAGTTGCCGCTTTCGGCGCTTATCGGTGTTCTCGAGCTTGACTTTACGGAAGCCGTAAAATCGACCCGATGCCAGCTTCAACTAAGCTCGTTCCTAGTCGATATAAATCGTCTTGTCGAATGCAATTTCGCTGTTCCTTTGTCCGATATACCGGGATCGTAGCTTCTCACACCTGCCCGACTTACCAATACATCACGCCACAAAGCCGTCGCCATCATGGGTTCGTTGCCAGGTCCTGTTGAGGGCATCAGAATATCCATCGACCGCGGCGGCACATTCACGGATGTGAGTATCTGCATTCTCGGTGTTTCGAATTCTCCAGCTGACGTCTCAGTGCGTGGCGTCGGTGCCCGGTCAAGATGATATCCTCGTAAAGCTACTCTCCGTAGACCCCAGCAACTATCCCGATGCCCCCGTCGAAGCGATCAGGAGGGTCCTGGAGAAGGCGACGGGGAGGGAATACCCAAAGGGAAAAAAGATCTCCCTGAGAGGCGTTGGTGCGTTCGCAATAATAAGTCTGCGACTGGCTACCTCCCATTGCTGAACCGAGTGTCGCAGAGTCCATCAAGATGGGAACGACAGTCGCCACAAACGCCCTCTTGGAGAGGAAAGGAGAGCCCACGGTATTCGCCGTTACCAAGGGCCTCAAGGTGAGACTCTAATTCCTGGGCGCGGCATCACCGACAAGCGGGAAGGCCTAACGCGCGCGTTCAAGGACCTGCTACACATCGGCAACCAATCGAGACCGAAGCTCTTCGACCTCGCCATCCGCAAGCCCGATGTGCTCTACTCCAAAGTCATTGAGATTCCGGAGCGGGTGACGCTCGAGCCCTGGTCAGAAAACAAGATGCCCGATGTCATCGACATCTCTTCAGATCCCGCCCTGGTGAAGGGAGTCACAGGCGAGGCAGTCAGGGTGCTGGAGCCCTTGGGTAAACCCATCTCCCTTCCCTGTATGCTTCAGTCATGCTCACGAAACTGACGCGATTACGGCCAGGCCTCGAAGCGTCCAGAAAGGCCCTCCAGGAGGCGTACGATGAAGGTTACCGCTCTATCGCTGTCTGTCTCATGCACAGCTACACCTTCCGCGAGCACGAGGCCGCCATCGCTGATCTCGCCGCCAAAATAGGCTTCACTCACATCTCCCCTAGCGCGGAGCTCTCGCCAGTCGTTAAGATTGTGCCACGAGGCAACTCGTCCACGGCGGACGCGTACCTTACCCCGGAGATCAAGCGCTACATCGCCGGGTTCGAGTCCGGCTTTGAGGACTTAGCCACCAGCGGCTGCCGGTGCGAGTTCATGCAGAGCGACGGCGGTTTGGTCGAGTTCTCCGGCCTATCCGGCCTGAGAGCCATTCTCTCCGGACCGGCTGGCGGCGTCGTGGGCTATGCGAGGACGTGCTTTGATGAGACGGACAAGACGCCCGTCATCGGCTTCGATATGGGAGGCACGAGCACCGACGTCTCAAGGTACGTGATGGCTCAACGGATATCCCGGGCGCTGATGACTAACCTGGATCCTGTAGATATGCTGGCGAGCTCGAGCAGGTCTTCGAGACAACAACTGCCGGCGTCATGGTCCAGACGCCTCAGTTAGACATCAACACCGTCGCAGCCGGCGGCGGTAGCATTCTCAGCTGGCAAAGCGGCATGTTCAAGGTCGGCCCCGAGAGTGCGTCAGCCCACCCGGGCCCAGCTTGCTACAGAAAGGGCGGGCCCCTGACAGTGACGGATGCCAACGTTGTTCTCGGCCGTGTGCGCCCCGAGTTCTTTCCCAAGATCTTTGGCCCCAACGAGGACCTGCCCCTGGACGTCGACGCCAGCAGACGCCTTTTTGAGGAGCTCACGGCGAGCATCAACAAGGACGAGAACACGAACCTCAGCGTGGAGGAAGTGGCCGCGGGGTAAGTACGATCCCACAAACCTGACAAGGGCTGCGGACTAACACACGACGCCCTTCCCCAAGCTTCCTCGACGTCGCCAACGAAGCCATGTGCCGCCCCATTCGGACCCTCACCGAGGCAAAGGGATACGATGCAGGTCTTCACAATCTCGCCTCGTTCGGCGGTGCTGGCGGCCAGCACGCCTGCGATATCGCAAAGACGCTGGGCATCTCCCGCGTCCTCGTCCACAAATACTCCTCCGTCCTCTCCGCATATGGCATGGCCCTTGCCGACGTCGTCCACGAGGAGCGCAGCCCCTGCGCGCTGACCTACGAAGAAGTCAATCACGCCGTATTTGCCGCCGAGCTCGACAAGCTCGTCGTCAAGGCGAGCGACGCCCTGCTACTGCAGCGCATCCCCCGGGAGCGCATTGTCTCTGAGAGATACCTCAATATGCGATTCCAGGGCAGCGACACCCCACTCATGATCCAGGAGGCGGTCGGCCCCGGTGGGTACCTCGCGGCGTTCAAGGACGAGCACCAGAAGCAGTTCGGCTTCCTGCCTGTCGGACGTGAGGTCATTGTCGACGACTACCGCGTGCGGGCCGTTGGCAAGACAACAGTACAGCTTCCCACGCCCTGGCCCAAGGAGCTCGCTTCTACCGAGGCCGCGGCGCCGCCGCCAGCCAAGACCACGAAGCCGGTTTACTTCAAGGGCCTAGGCTGGTCCGAAACGCCGGTATACGGGCTCGCCGACCTGGCTGCACACACTAAAATCGCCGGCCCGGCGCTCGTCATGGACGACAAACAGACCATCGTGGTCATTCCCGGCGCGGCATCGACGGTGCTCTCAGAGACGGTCGTCATCGACGTCGCCGTCGGCACCAGAGAGACCATTTCCGCGACGGCCGTCGACCCGATCCAGCTGTCCATCTTCGGGCACCGCTTCATGGGCGTCGCAGAGCAGGCCGGGCGGGCGCTGCAAAAGACGAGCGTCAGCACCAACATCAAAGAGAGACTCGACTTCTCGTGCACCGTCTTCTCGCCCGACGGCGGTCTTGTGGCAAATGCGCCGCATGTGCCTGCGATGGTAAGTCTTTGTGACCTTCTAAAATTGCCGAGATAGTGGCAATAAGGCTGACGGGGAGGGGCAGATTGGAAGCATGGCGTATGCCGTCAAGTGGCAGATCGACCACTGGGGAGAGAATCTCAAGCCTGGCGATGTGATTCTGTCCAACGCGCCTGGTAAGATCGTTTGAATCCCTTTCTCCGGTAAACTTCCTAACATATAGGCAGTCTGTGGTGGCACTCATCTTCCTGATCTCACCGTCATCACTCCAGTCTTCGATGCAGAGGGGAAGAAAATCATTTTCTGGACCGCGTCGAGAGGCCACCACGCTGACGTGAGTATGCACCCATTCTGCTTGACAGATGCCAGACACTAACACCCATCCTTAGGTCGGCGGCATTCTCCCCGGTTCGATGCCCCCTAACTCCAAGGAGCTCTGGGAAGAAGGCGCCGTCATCAAGGCCTTCAAGGTGGTCGAGGGTGGCGTCTTCAAGGAGAAGGAGGTCGCCGATTTGCTGATGGCGCCCGCACAATACCCCGGCTGCTCCGGTACGAGATGCCTGCGCGACAATATCTCGGACATCAAGGCCCAAGCCGCAGCCAACCACCGTGGGAGCCAGCTCATCCACTCCCTGATTGATGATTACGGTCTCGACGTGGTCCAATTCTACAGTACGTCTGACTGCCTTCCACTTCCAGTTGCCCTTTTCCCATTCGCGTGCTGATTCCCATCGCCAGTGGAGGAGATTCAAGGCGCGGCCGAGCGAGCCGTTCGCGACATGCTCAAGACGATCTACAAGCGCACGGCCGGCAAGCCCCTCTCGGCGATCGACTACATGGACGACGGCACGCCCATCCAGCTCGAGGTGACGATCGACCCGGCCACGGGCGGAGCCGTCTTCGACTTCAGCGGCACGGGACCAGAGGCTTATGGTAACTGGAACGCGCCGATCGCCATCTGCAACTCGTCCATCATATTCGCACTGCGCTGCATGGTCGACGCCGAGATCCCGCTCAACCAGGGCGCCATCCGGCCCGTTGAGGTGCGGGTTCCCGAGGCGTCGCTGCTCCGGCCGACCGAGCACGCCGCCGTCTGTGCGGGCAACGTGCTGACGTCTCAGCGCGTGGTGGACGTCATATTCCGGGCGTTCGGCGCCGCGGCCGCGAGCCAGGGGTGCATGAACAACCTGACGTTCGGCACCGACGACCCGGACAGGGGGTTCGGGTACTATGAGACCATTTGCGGCGGCGCGGGCGGCGGGCCGACGTGGGACGGCGCCAGTGGCGTGCACACCAACATGACCAACACGCGCATCACGGATCCGGAGTCGCTCGAGAGGCGGTACCCCGTCGTCCTGAGGCGGTTTTGCTTGAGGGAGGGCAGCGGCGGGAGGGGGGCGCACACGGGTGGCGACGGCATCATCAGGGACATCGAGTTCGGCATCCCTATCAAGGTCAGCATTCTCAGCGAGCGCCGGGCGTTTGCGCCTTACGGCATGGCTGGGGGCGAGGACGGGCAGAGGGGCCGCAATGTGTGGGTCAAGAAGAGTGGGCGCGTCGTAAACCTCGGCGGCAAGAACACGGCCAGGATGGAGGCCGGGGACCGCATCATCATCATGTCTCCCGGCGGCGGTGGCTACGGAAGGCCCGAGGACAGGGTCGAGGGGGACAAGAAGCAGCCACAGGGGGTTTTCGGTGTCGCCAACGGCACGGTCGATATGATCCAGAGCATGGGAGAGTCTGCCTAAACCCGGTTAGATGGCACGGCGCTCATTGTACCAGTAGAAACGAATGTCATGAGAGAATTGAGACGAGGACACTTGGATCTTTGCTTGGGGAAACCGAAGTAAACAGTCTTTTGCTCATTGTCGTGTCGAGGCAGTGCCGGGGTAACAGTCATCGTTTGTGTGGGCTTTGCGACCGGAGCTACGGTTGTTGGGCATGCAAGACACCTCGTGATGTTGAAGTCGTGGTAGTCCAAGAGACTACCTAGTTGCTGCTTTGTGATATCGTAATGCGTTGCTGTTGATGTTGATTGTGAGAAACAGAAAGACCAGCCTAGAAACATCCAAACAGCACAACAAAGTGATGGAATTTAGCAAGCTTGCAACATACCATCAATGTTATTGTCGTATGCGCAAGATTGCTTTGATGCCAGTGGTTGCAAGCTCCATGATTGAGATGCGGGATTGCTTAGCCAGATGATGGAGACAACATGCCTAGGTACCTAGGTAGGCAAATGGATGAGTTTGATGGAAAACAAACAGCCTCAAGCTCGGTGTATAGGTATCCTTTGCTCCTTAAAAACCTCGGTTTGCTTGCTGGGAAGAGCAACGTGACCAATCGACAGCAGGCTTTCACATGACCCCTTCGCAGCCTCCTACCTACCTAACCTGGAGATTCTCCTCCCGGCTGCTCTTTCCGCGTCGCAGGATATAAGAACTGTTCATTTCATAGCAAGAACTTTCGATACATTCCTTCCCTTTTGCTGTCCTAATTACAAGCACAAGCCTATCTTCCCCTTCGTTCTTTCTTCAGCCACAACCCTCAATCCTCCCACCACCCGAACACTTCACTCATCATTCACCCAAACCTATTGGCAGAGATCAGATAGCGTTGTCTCTACATCGCCAATAATTCGTCCCGCCAACCCTCTCTCGTCTTGTCCTACCCTACCTGTTCGACCACTAGTCTAATCTGAACATCATGTCTCGTGGTACGGAGCCCCAAGGATCGCTCTCCGAGCAGGAATCCTCGTCTCAGAAGGGACGAAAGCCTTCAAAGGTAAGGCAAAGCTCCGCTTCTCACCCACATCTTTCCCTGTCACTGACGTCTCGCAGACTGAGAAGAAGCGTCTTAAGCGCAGACTCAAGAACAAAGCCAAGCGGGCCGCGGAGAACCCAACCACAGAGCCGCCTGACGGCAGGCCCGAGATCGCCAAGCAAGAACAGCCCGTCGTCAAGCAAGAGCAGCTCGACCTCCCGGCAGACATCGACACCGCCTTGAACTACAACTCCGAGAGCGAGTGGGAGGGCTTCCCTGACCCGCCCGCCCCGGCCACGCACATCACTCCTGCCGTCCCGGAAGCCGGCGCGGGCAGCAGCGTCGTTGCTAACGAAACCCCGGCGATCGAGGGCAAAGCCGGCATTAACGCGCTGCAGCAGAGCATCGCTAGCCAGTTCCCGGGCAATCCACGCCCGGCCACCCACACCCTCCTGGACCTCCTCGAGGGCCCGATGCTCCGTGGTCTCGCCGCTCCGTCCCAGCCGGGCAACCACACCGTCGACCAGCTCGCCCTCGCGACACGCCTCTGGTTCGCTCAGTACAGGGACAAGCAGGTTCGCCTGGGCGTCGTGCGCAAGAACAAGGACCCCATCGTCGATATAGCAGGCAGCCGCCGAAACGGGATCCTCTGGATCCGCATTATGGACGGGAATCCATCCCAGCCGGACCAGAAACCCACCAAGTTCTGTGGAATGTCGGTTGTCCCAGCGGAAATCCGCCTGTACGAGAAGGAGTACGCTAAGACGGAGAGCGGCAAGCACTGAGATGGAGAAGAAGCCTTGAGTGCAGGTTGTGAGGATGTCTAGCGGTTTCTCAGTGCGACAGACAGGATAGGATTTTTATGGGTTCGGCCATATTGCTTTGGCATTTCGGACCTTGAGTGTTTCTAATCCCGTGGTTGGACGGGAGAGATAGTCTGCTGAAAAGAGAGAAAACAAGAACGGGAGAAAAACACGTAGCTCAGCTCAGTATTTGATCACTTGGTGTAGGCAATGAACAACTCTACGCGGTCCTCGAGGTAATGCTGCACTGAATTTCCGTTCCATATCGCTATGCCGTTAGTCTTTTTTCTCTCTCTATCCATCCATCCCCCCTTACCAAAAACCAAAAAAAAGGCGGATGCACCGCCGTAATCTCCTTGTCCTCGGTCATTCGTGGTATCATGAGCAAACAAAAAATCGCTTTTTGGTGCCGCCCGCCCCTCCAGTCCCGTCGCCCAGTGTCTCGACCCTCTACCTCACTCATTGTTCCCAAAGTGTATTATACTTTACTCTCCTTCGTCCCGTGTCAGGGCCCATTGGACGAAACATTTCATCCCGCATGTAACGCTACTCTTCGTAGAAAGAATACTGTTCCCCACATAGACAGACGGACAGACAGACAGAAAGAGAGAGAGAGAGAAAGAATAATCGCAGCCAAGACGGTGCTGTCTCCTAGGCACCTGACCCGGCGGCTTCGAACGCTGTCAATCCCTTGATGACGCGGTATGCCGGATGTCATGGTCCTGCGCAAATCCCCCCGATTGGGTTGTTCTGTGTTCCGATGTTGACATTTCTGGATTTCAATGTCGCCACGTCTCCAACACCTAAAGACCATCTGGAATGGGGACGATCGCCCAATCATCAGAGTCCTGGGAAAGCTCTGGCTGTGCCGGTTCGTTGTTGGCGGCAGCGGGGCTACAAAACAGGTGTCGGTAGTTGTTGATGATGGCGGGTTGATGAATATATGACGCGAAAAGTTGACTGTCATTCTATGACAAGCTGGCACTGCCGCCGCTGTACGCTTCCAGCTCGCGCAGACTCTGCATGAGCGCAGCCTCCTTGAGATCTTCGTTCTCTTGGCTGTAGACCGGCGCCGACGAGTCCGTCGAATATTGTGGCGCAGGCTCTGCGGCTTGGGAGACCTGCGGCTGAACATGCTCTTGCTGAGGCTGTTGCGGTTGATGCTGCTGCTGCTGCTGCTGCTGCTGCTGCTGTGACTGCTGCTGCTGATGTTGCGGCTGTGGCGTTCCCGGGTGAGAGTGGTGTTGTTGGATGTGAGAATGCGACGGCGTTTGTGGCTGCGCTTGCGGCTGCGATTGCGCTTGCGCTTGGGAGAGGGCGTGGTGGGGGGTATGGGAAAGCTGAGCAGCTGTTGCAGCGTATGGTGAAGAGGCATGCGGGACTCGGGCATGAGTGGGCGTTGCAGCAGCCGGTGTCGCAGGTGGTGCAGACGCAGCAGCGTGCGTCGGCGTCGTGGCGTGGGAGGCCATGTGGTGCGACGACATCTGGGCGGCGGACTGTAAAGGCGTGCTGGGTGCGGTCGGCGGCGCCACACTCGGACGGTTCTGCTGCGGGTGCTGGAGACCGCCAGCGAGCGTCATGATTCCCTGCACGCGAGCTTGCTCCTCCTCAGAGTTCATCCGAGCTCGCTCTTCGGCTTCCTTGCGAGCTGCTTGCGTAGGCGCACGCGTCTTCAGCTCGCCAGTGACGGCTTGCAGATAATAGGGCATCTCCGAGTTCGTCTTCAGGAAGAAGAGCTTGAGGTTCCGCGCCTTGTCCTTCAGCTGCACCTGGGTGCGGTCCTTGAGTATGTTGGAAAGCGTGCCCTCCGCGCCAAAAAGCGACAGAATCTGACTCCAGTGCGGTCCCTGAACCATGTCCAGCCCGGTCATGAGCGCCTTCTCCTCCTCCTGCGTCCAAGGACGTCTTGTTGAAGTGGTACCCTCCCGTCTCTGCTGGTTGTTGGTCTTGCTCAACGCCGCTTGGCGGGCTCTGTCGTACAGCACGGCGCTGGGCAGGCTCTGGCTTGGCGGGAGCTTTTCGTTGCTATCGTGAGATGCAGGCTGCGGCGGTTGCTCTACCGGCGGCGGGTATCCGTAATACGGGGATTGCTGCTGAGTCTGTTGTAGATGTGACAGATATGTCGTCTGCGTGGCTGGGGCGGCGCCCGTCGGCGTCGGCACAGTCGGTTGATACGGTGCCGGAGAGAGATTGTTGAGGGTAGTACGGACGTATTCCTGGGTGCTCTGCGCGACGAGGGCTAGAATATCGCTTGTCGAGTCATGACTTTCGGTCGCGGTACCGTTCGGGGCTGGCGCGGCGGAGGGGGTAGGTTCGGGAGCGGATGTGGTGGGCTCTGCGGGGGGGGCACTGGTTTCGGTCGTCGGGACTGGCGGTTGTTCCGAGGGCAAGCCGTCGATGGGATCGCTGGGCAGGTACTGCGCAACCAGGCCATCCGTAGCCTCCAGCAGAGACGATATGCCCAGGTCGTCCAGATCAGGGGGCATTGAAGCGTCCAAGTCGCTGTCCGTCAGAATTTGCGGCAGCTCGATGCCATGTCTTGAGGCGAGTCCTGGCAAGGAATGTAGCCTGTGTCGAAGATACGTGTTCAGCAGACGAAAAAGATCCTCCTCGGGGTAGCCGATCTTCAACAGCACTGTCGGGAGTACGTCAGCTTTGTTCCTCGATTGTGGCACTAGCATTCGGTAACCAACCGGTATCAGGGAGGCCTGACGCGTAAGCAATCAAGCCCGCTTTACGCTCTTCCACAGCCGTCACCATGGCTTTCTCCTCGTGGGTAAGCTCGGTCCCATCGTGTCTGGCGCGCAGCTTATCTTCCAGATCGGAGGAGAAGGCTTCGGCAATTAACTGATCAACTGGTGCCGACTGATCCGCTGTTGTTACAGACTCGATGACTAGCTGTGTCTTGACCGCCACAAACAGCTCGGAGATCTCGTGCGAGATGCTCTCGTCGCCAGACAGGAAGACGGGGAAAAACTTTTCTTTCAGCGCCAGAAGCTGTTGTGAAGCCAAATCGTGATGTCCGTCGAATGCAAAAAGCTCGCAACAGAAGCTTGCCAGGTTGGCGACTTGGATATCGGTCAAATTGTCTGGCGCAGTCAGGTCCAGTACGGCGGGGTCCAAGATAAGATCGGTTGTCGAGTAAATCGATCGTGTTTGGCGGAAAATAGCCTTGAGCGTGCTATAAGACTTTGAGAGTTCGGTGTCCTTGTCTTGCAACTGGCGGTAGATATCATCGTAGACGTGTTGCGACATGATGACAAGGAGCTGCAGGGCCTGGACAAGGGGAAACGATTAGCGGCGCCTCGGGCACTGACGAGACCGCCACGTACAAAGTTTGACAAACATGAGGTGGTTGTGCGCCTCATCAAGGCCAGTGGTTCGGAGAGGATAACGGGATGCGGCTCGACGGAATTGTTAGAGTCTTGCGATACGGAGGCCAAGGCGTCGGCCGTCATATCCACGTCGGGGACGGCATCCAGGCCGTCGACCTTGCCCATCTCGTTGTTGATATCCATCATGACACCCTGAATCATGGCGTCCATGTCAAAGTTGAGGTCGAGCGAGGGGGCCTCTTCGTCGACCTTCAACCTCTTGGGCTCGGCATCGGGGGCTTCTGCGCTCGCATCGCGGGGTCGCTTCAGTGGGAATGGAGGGGTTTCGCCCAGGTCGGTCGCAACGGTGGGCGACTCCTGCTTCATCTCTGGTCCTACTGCGGCAAGTCAGCATCTTCTGCGACGCCTATTGAATGGGTCCGGGTGGCATATCGACGCCCGAGGTCGAGGCCGAGGCCGGGCGTTGTGACGATGCTTTTTTTTCTTTGCGCGAAGTGGGATGGCGGGAAGCCAAGGCCGTCCGTACCTGTCGGGGATTGCGCCTCGGCCTTTGCGGCCTGGGCCGACTCTGCAATAGCTTCAACGCCCTCCATGAGCATTGAGAAGCACGTCGACAGCGATTTCGGGGTCAGACTGGTCGGCGTGCAGCTCAATGGCGGGGGGGGTTACCGTGATCTTTGCGGTTTCTTCGACTGAAGCGGAAAAACTTTTTGGAAAGAAAATCCGAGCGCCGATGCCCTTATAATCTGCCCCAAAGAAGATGTCACTACCGATACACAGGAAGGAGCGACACTGCAAGAAAATTCACCGCTGCAATTCTCCGTAAAGAACGGCCTATGATTGGCCTAGCGGCCTACAATGCAACATGGTCAGTGCGCGAGTCCCCGCAACTTCCACTTCAATCGCAATGATTTTTTTTTTTTGAATCTTTTTTCCCCCACGTCTTTTTGCCATCCCAACCATCCCAACCCCTCAATTTTTCCGTGAGCAAGCTCCTTCCATCCTGGAAGGGGTTTCCCTTTTTTTTTTTTTTTTTTTCTTCGCGACAGAGCGTTTTCTGCCTGAGGACAGCCGGCAGTATTAATATTCCTAGATTGGCCTTATCACTCAATCTGACATATCCGTACGGTGTACTCTTTTGCCGATGTCTCTTATGGGTCTGTATCTGATGCCGATTTGCTTATTGTGACCCGTCAACGGCTCCGTTGCAAAAGCGTTTGCATGTCACCGCTGCCCTGTGTGACGTCATTCCCCGGATTCACCACGTCAACAACTCTGGGGACTCGGTAGATCCGCCGTCTTGGGAGAGTGGCGGCCGGGGATCAACAGGACATGACATGTCACTGGCCGGTTCTGCCAGTTGCGACCGCCGGGAGGCCACATCGATGAAGCGGCCCCGGTGGCTTGAATGCTGGTGCCGAGGTGGAAACTGGAAAACAACACCGGCGGCACTGCGACTTGCACGTAGGTAGTTGCAGAAAAATCCAATCTACCTGCCTTGTAGCAGATCTGTGCAAGCCACCGATGGCAAGCATATGCTGCACCGAATCACGCCCAGTTCAAGCCGGAGTGGATGCACTGAACAAGATGCATGTTACTGTTCTGTTCCTCCTCTGCGTAGGTACTCATGGGGAATCTGGTCGAATACTGGCGAAGCATCTCCAATCGTCTTATCCAAAGAAGATGATGGCTTGTCGGTGGAAGAACGCGCCTCTTCGACGGAACGTCCTCTCGACGATCGGAAAGCGGTTTTCACTTACAGTTGACGAGGTTCTACTATGCTCATATACCACCACCAGTAGACAGGCATCTTGAAGATATTGACCGTCCATTATCTCTCTTGTGTTCTCCAGTTCAACATTGACGAAAGGGTCGGAACGTTCCCTCAATGCAGTATCGATACTCATTTATTGGGGTGCGACTGGCGATTATTCATACCTTACTTCTCACAGAATCTCCCTTTCCCAGTGCTTCCTGTGCAGAACAAAGCTTTGGCATGCCTAACCTCCCACCTAATGATGTTTTCTACAGGTGGTATCAGAGGCTCATGCTGTCTCATAGCAACAAGTCAATAACTGATTGAGTAGCGTTCTTCAATGGCAACGACGAGGCCTCTGAAACCAGCCAACATATGCTCAAGCTTTGTTCATGCTTGGTGGCTTTCAGATATACTAAATACTTCGAGCGCGTTCCGAGCCAGATGGGCATCATATGAAGTACGAACCGTACATCACGGTATACCATGCATATGGTTCTCTGTCAAAGCAAGAGATGGCCGAGGAGTTGGTAAGACAGCTATGCCCAGGTTCGACAAGCTTTTTCATCGGCCAGGGGCGTACGAGGTGGTCAAATTGCCTTCGCCGGATGTGCCGAGAGCTAAAAGGAGCATTCGCGTATTTATTATCCATGGTTTTGTCGCTACAAAGTGCCTGGATCTCAACCGCATCTACTCTCGGCAGCTCTTGGCTGGGCTCTAGGGCCATATATTGCAGCGAGCACCTGTGCGGTGTAGCTCGGAAGGGCATCGTAGTAGTGCACAGACGAATGGGAGAAGCCGCCGGGGTGCCATGAAGAAACCTTGGTCGGACGCATGTGTGTACCTAGTGCTCCAAAAACCAATCCGGAGTATCGACATTGGCCTCGGCGCAAAGTTTGGGAGGCTCACCGGGCATTTGCAGCAACGCGGGTCCAAGGAAGCGGTTCGCTACAAGGGAGCCGCAAATGCAAGGATCCGGCGGACTCCCTCGCGGGGAATGGCTTCCAACTCCGGGGCAACGGCATGCAGGCAGGCATCAAGGACACACAGCTACATAATGTACATGCAGTAGTACACTAAACAAGTGACCGACTCGCACACACCCCGGATCTCGACCCTTGGTGGTCATGAGCATGGGACCATCGGGCCAAGCCAGTTGAGCGGCTCCAAGGCTGACAAGCCCAACATGCAACGAGGCGATTAAGAATCCGCATCGTCAACGAATGGTCAATAACTGTATGGTCTACCTTTGCGACCCTACGGGAGGACCGCCTTGAACCGGTACCTCGATACTCTACGAGGACCGTCGAAGGCAGATCCCGTCGGGTTCTGCTCGCCCTCGGCATGTCCGGGATACCTATGGATGTCTGGGGTCGGAACTGCCAGATTCAGACCGGGTCGACCAACGGTGGCGTGTGGATGAAGCTGGAGAAGGCGGTCGAGATGGGGACAATGAATGAAAGCGCCCCCCGGTCGAGACCCGAATGACTGGCGCGGCATCTGCAGTGTACAGACGATTAGAGTTTCAAGACAGGCGGTTCTGGCGGCGTCCACGTCGCTGAGCCGGCGTTCGCTCCGGCTGGGCTGGAAGGCGTCGGGCAATGGAAGCAGAGCCAAGAGCTCCGTATCGCCGTGAAACTGCCATCAGACCGAAGCTTTTGCCCCACACAACCCCTCCAAACAGTGTGACAATGTACGCATACCTACCGGTAGGTGGGTAGGTAGGTACGTAATTAGTGTAGCTTCGGCCAAGAGGATTCGTTGCTGTCGAATGATGTCGGGGACAAGGAAGAGGCAACAGGGGGTGGGGTGATTCGGATCGGGGACGGCGCGGATTCGGTTCACAGCACAGATAGACGGACAGGACGGACGGACGGATGGATGGATGGAGGGATGGAGGGTGAGGGAGAGGAACGACTGGGGGGTTTTGCAAAGGCAGGGTACCTAGGTAGGTAGGGCGGCGGCTTTTGCATCATGATATATCGACATCCCCCGAAACCTAAAATGACGCCCCCTCCACCAACCCACGCACGTTTGGTGCGGGGGAAAGAGCGCTCGCGGGGCTTTATGCCGAGATTCACGCCCGGCAAAGCAGCAGCAGCAAAGACAGGCACAAAAGGAACAAAAGGAGAGAAAAACAAGGAGGATTCCTCGGGCTTGACCTCGAGCTCGAGGCATAAAGCACGGTGGACTCTCCAGGACAATCAATGACTTGACTGTAGTCTTTTGTGCTTTCGTGCTCAAGGCGGTACGGTACGTATCCTGGAAGGATAGGAGATAAGCCCCCCCAAATGCAGAATAAAACTTGCAGATGGTACATTTCTGTGGGGCCGGTAGGTATTGGATCTCACCTCTGCTCCGCCTTGAAGTTGTATCGTATCGTACCTACCTACAGTACCAAGCACACAGATTGCTGAATATGTAGATAGGCTACCTAGTATGCAGTGCAGCAAAAGGGTATATCTGTGGATCCTGGCTGCAGTCGTCAAACATGCGGTTCGCTTCGGCCGAACACCACTTGATCTGGATGGTTTGTGAAAACGTTGGGTCGAGCCGTTCTAGTGCGTGTGTAGGCGGCTGACTTGATGCCGAAGATTCTGGGGTGCTTCGGGGTAGTGCATCGCGGCAGAGGTGTACCTTAGGTACCTAGGTACCTAGGTAGGTAGTGTATTATGCGTACCTCAGTACCTCTCATACATCAAGGCCGTCATCTGTCATCTTGGTTGCGTCCGGGAGGTGGCCGAGGAAGGCATTGTGGCGGCCGTCTGATTGGCGGGTGCCTTGGGAGAAGACGCAGCTCCCGATGGAGAAAGTGCGGGGTCGAGAACGCGCAGAGAGGGGAAGGAGGAAGGGGGTCCCTCCAGTCCCTCCAAGCCTCGGAATGCTTATGTAGGTAGTGTACCGTACTTACCTAGGTAGGTAGGTAGGGACATGCTGAGTGAGAAACGACTTTTTCAACGGATTGATGACTAACGGATCCATTTCCCTCCATCTGTGTATATACACGTGACATACATGGCAATAACCCAGCGCTCATTCAATCTCCCCACGATAGGTACGATACGATACGATACGATCCCATCTCCCCCTCGCAGTGTCCGTCCGTACCTGATCTGGGGCGGGCCCGGGGAACGGGCAAACGGAAACTCGATCCTGTATTTATCTAGGTACCTAGCCCGGCGGCGGCATGTTCAGGTGAGCTTGAGCCGAGTCCAACAGGCATTACCAAGTTAAGATGGACGGGGAGGGAGCTGCTTTTGGGTTTGACGATTGACCGAGAAAACAGACGGGTTCACTACCTACCTAGATACCTACCTATGCATGCATGCTAAGCCAGCTTGCAGTTAGAGCAATCGGATTCCATTACACACCTTATTCCACTAACTACCTACCTAGGTATTAGATATGCATGGATAGCCCCTCTCGCCACCCCTCAGTAAGTGTGTCTGTGCATGGTAATCAGTTCCTAGCACGGCAGGGCCTCGGCACTAGCTGCTGTGACCATGTGGGGGAGCTCGATGATTGATTGCCCCCGTGCCCCCCCCCCCGAGTGGCCGTGTTTGACCTTGCTCCGGTCCACGGCGGGGTGTTAGTAGGCTATAGCTGTGCTGCTGCTGCTGTGATGCAAACTTTCCCCCCCTCATCTGGTCTCCTCCCTCCACCCGTACATACACACCTACGATGTAGATAGTTACCATGTACGATGTACGATGTACATGGTATACCGGTACACACACACCCGTCCTCTCCCCCGCCGAGATGCTTGCACCAAACCCACCCTTCTCTTCTCCTCTGACATTCCTATCTTTGGTCCTCGCGAGTCTCACTTTCCGACTTGCTCCCCTCCCACCCCCCAGCTCTGCTCTGTGCCTCAGACCCCGCTTTATATACAGTCTGCTTCCCCCGAGCTCTCTGTCCTCCTGTCCGAACTGCCTCTCTCTCTTTCTCCCCAACTCAACAACAAACCCTCCTTGACGACCTTTTTCATTTCTTGGTGATAACTTGATACCGTTTCCCTGCTTCGTCTGTTACCTGCCAATCACCACATACACACATACACAATGGGTTTGTCCGTTGAGCTCAAGACCCCGGTGACGGGCGCCTACACCCAACCCACCGGACTGTGCGTACCCCTACCCCTCAATGACCTCACCACACTGACTGACACGGCTTCTTCTTCTTCTTCTCCTTCAGGTTCATCAACAATGAGTGGGTCGAGGGCGTTGACAAGCAGACCTTCGAGGTCATCAACCCCTCCACCGAGGAGGTCATCACCTCCGTCCACGAGGCCACCGAGAAGGACGTCGACATCGCCGTCGCCGCCGCCCGCAAGGCCTTCGAGGGCGAGTGGAAGCAGGTGCCCCCCAGCCAGCGCGGCGTCCTGATGAACAAGCTCGCCGACCTCGCCGAGAAGAACACCGACCTCCTCGCCGCCGTCGAGTCCCTCGACAACGGAAAGTCCATCTCCATGGCCAAGATCGACGTCTACAACGTCATCGGCTGCATCCGCTACTACGCCGGCTGGGCCGACAAGATCGAGGGCAAGACCATCGACGTCGCCCCCGACATGTTCCACTACACCCGCCCCGAGCCCGTGAGTCGCGACACCTTATTCCCCCCCTTTTTTCCCTCCCTCCCTCCCCGCGCCTCTGGCCGTGACTGACCCGCTAAACCCTACCAGATTGGCGTCTGCGCCCAGATCATCCCCTGGAACTTCCCTCTCCTCATGCTCGCCTGGAAGATCGGCCCTGCCCTGGCCACCGGCAACACCATCGTTATGAAGACGGCCGAGCAGACCCCCCTGTCCGCCCTCGTCTTCGCCAACTTGGTCAAGGAGGCCGGCTTCCCCCCCGGCGTCTTCAACCTCATCAACGGCTTCGGCAAGGTCGCCGGCGCCGCCCTCTCCGCCCACATGGACGTCGACAAGATCGCCTTCACCGGCTCCACCCTCGTCGGCCGCCAGATCATGAAGGCCGCCGCCAGCTCCAACCTGAAGAAGGTCACCCTCGAGCTCGGCGGCAAGTCCCCCAACATCGTCTTCGACGACGCCGACATCGAGCAGGCCATCTCCTGGGTCAACTTCGGCATCTACTACAACCACGGCCAGTGCTGCTGCGCCGGCACCCGCATCTTCGTCCAGGAGGGTATCTACGACAAGTTCCTCGCCGCCTTCAAGAAGCGCGCCGAGCAGAACAAGGTCGGCGACCCCTTCCACCCCGAGACCTTCCAGGGCCCCCAGGTCAGCCAGCTGCAGTTCGACCGCATCATGGGCTACATCAAGGCCGGCAAGGACGAGGGCGCCACCATCGAGACCGGCGGCGCCCGCCACGGCGACAAGGGCTACTTCATCCAGCCCACCATCTTCAGCAACGTCCGCCCCGACATGAAGATCATGCAGGAGGAGATCTTCGGCCCCGTCTGCGCCATCGCCAAGTTCAAGGACGAGGACGAGGCCATCAAGCTCGGCAACAACACCACCTACGGCCTCGCCGCCGCCGTCCACACCACCAACCTCAACACCGCCATCCGCGTGAGCAACGCCCTCAAGGCCGGTACCGTCTGGGTCAACTGTAAGTCGCTCTCGAGCCCTCCTCCGTTGCTCTCGAACACAAGCCGCCCCCCCCCTTTGCACAATAACAATACTAACCGCACCCGTTCCTCGCAGGCTACAACCTGATCTCGTACCAGGTCCCCTTCGGAGGCTTCAAGGAGTCCGGAATCGGAAGAGAGCTCGGCGAGGCCGCCCTCGCAAACTACACGCAGAACAAGTCGGTCGGCATCCGCATGGGCGGTGCCATGTTCTAAAGGGGAGAGGGGGAAACCGGCGCGGGAAACAGAACAATAATGAAAAGTGGTGGGACTTCTGGCGCAAAAATGTGTACATGACCTCGATGTAACTTTTCAATATCACGTTGAATGATACCAAGCAACTTCATCTATCTACCAGCCAGCTCACACAGCTAGTCTGCACCATCCAACCGAGTGCTTTTGTTTGCCTGAAAACCCCAACCCCCCCCCCCCCCCCTTATATTGAGACCGCTAAACCAAGTCTTTCTCTGCTACGTTCAGCACATGAAGATGGCGTTTCCACTCCCCATCATATGTCTGAGGACGGAAATGCGAGCTTCGGGGCCAAAGTGGTTAGAGTATTTGTCGCCCTGCATGTGACTGGGGTCGATGAAGAGGCGGGTCTTCCTGCCCACATCGCCCCCGATGGCGCAAGGCTTGAAGGAAGGGCCCCAGACCACGATGGCCTCTGCCTTTTGCATGCTCCCGGCATCCGCGAGCACAATGGCCTTGGCCGACTCCCGGAAGGTGTTGTACGTGACATCGCGGGACATGTGCGTCGTGGTGCACACGACGTCGGCGCTCTGGATTATTCTCTCTAGGGGCGACTTGATGAGCTCTCTGGCCCAGTGTTCGGCCCTCAGCCGCCTATCTCTCTGTTTCTGCACCGTCATGTTCCGGTATTCGTTGTCACTGCCGGACGAAGCCGCCCCCTCAGCGGTGAAATCCTTCACTTTGCGCAGCGGTATGTCGCCGGCGACGAAGGCACGGAGGCCCGCATACTGTCTGTTGTGTCGGAAATCCTGACGAATCTGGAACACCTTCGGGCTATCCAGGGGGTGGAGGTCGAATTCATCAAAGTTGACCAGCTTCAACAACCACTCGCACGGTGAGAGCTCCTGAGACCACTTCGACATTTCCCACTCGATATTACCTTTGACTATCAGTCGGATGAAAGAGCCGACCTCCTTCTTGATGTTGTAACCTCGCACGACGAGCGGAATGTGGCGAGGCGAGTCGGGCCCGGCACCCTTGTTGAGGGCTTCCACCACCTTTTGGCTCATCTCATGGAGATTATTGGCGTATACGTGTACCGCGTTGTGAGTAGAGGCCGACGCATGCACTTTGTTCGTGCCTGTGTTTGCCAGAAAGAGCAGCGTGGTGATAGCGGGTGCTTCTCCTACACCCCATCACCCGCAAATTCCGACAAGGCCAAGGGAGACCAGTTTGATGTACTGTCGGAATCGATCTCGGGAGTTGGGAGAGAGCTGTGATATCGCCATGTCCGCGTACTCCGCATCAAAATGGTCACTGCCACTGCTGACGAACTCGTGCCATTCAGATACCGGGTGGCAATACCCACGGCCAATAAAGAACTCCTGCAAGATCACACTTCGGCAGTCTTCCGAGAATTCAGGTTCGGTTCCGATTCCGTGATCGGGCAGGGGCTCCTTGGCCAAATTGGTCGAGTTGAACAGGTCGTCGGTCGCATTGACGCGTCGACGTGAGAGAACTCGCCCGTCGTGGAAACTCAGGTAAATCTCCTCCATCTTGTCTTTGCTGAACTTGGACAGCATATTGACAATATCTTTCTTCTCCTCCTCGTATTTGTCGAGTCGTGGGAAGGCTTGAATTTGATGATCCCGGATTCTGTAAGCGGGAGAAGTAGGATCCCGAGGACGATGTACTTCAAGTAAGAAGTAGCCTCCGTTGTTCGTAGCTCGATCTGTACGTTTCCTCTCGAAAGATTCTACTTGAACGGGCCATACTCTCGCTGACCAACATAAGTCATCCCAGTTGGGCTCGCCGTCGTCTTGGTAAGTATCCGGCGGCGGCGGCTCTCTGAATGCAATGCCCAATTCTGTCCAAGGCAGAGTGAGGCTGTCGGCCGATCGCGCGAATCGTTTCAGCTTCGGTCAGTGTCAGTGAACAAAGAGATACTCAAGTGATTTGGAAGGAAGAGCGTAACTCACAAATTCGGGACTTAGGCGTGTGATGGCCCAAAAAACGGTCAGTCTCGGCAGCCGGCTTGTCGCCATCCTTGACGAACAAGAACGGAAGCTTCACTGTTCTGAGCTTGTGAACGTCTTGAGCATACCACCAACAGTCTTGTGCGGTCGATTGTGTGATGACAGTTAACGCATCATTGAGCCCGTTAAACTGGAATCTGTCTGGGGATTGATGCGTTTTGAGGTTCTCGAAGGACATCTGCTTCCGATACCTTTCGACGGACCAACTATGTCTAGAGATGAATCATGTCAAGTTTAGGCTTTTGAGAAGCATGTGAACCAAGACAACTTACACGTATCCGTAAGGGGCGATGTCCAATGTCTGTGTGGATGCAATTTCGAAGAATCTGGCCATCGGCTCTTTGGCGGTGTCTCTGACGAGGATGTAGAAGGTTCGCTGAGCGAAGATGTCTTTGGGGCTCCATCTCCCGTGTATCTTGCCCTCGGAATTAACATAGCCATCGATATTTTCGTCGATTCCCCGAAAAGGAAATCCAATTCCGTCGATCAGGCTTTCCTTGTCGGCTCTAAGGTCTACTTGCAAGAACCCGAACTCTGTTGTCTGGCACTGCTCAGGGATGAGCTTTTTGGTTTGGGCATCTTGCAAGCGGCCTTCAGAGATATCGAAACTGTTTATCGGCCATTTGATCGTGACACAGAGGTCTGACGACTCTTCCATGCCGTTGAAGAAGGCCGCAACGTTGTCTTTCTCACGCGGAAGCCTGATTGCTATACCCAGGTAGGCGCCTCGGTCGTCTCCGGCGTGGGCAACGAGATCAGTCTGCAACTGATCTCGAAACCCAAGCATTTGGCCTCCGATGACGAAGTCACGATTTGAATCCACCAGCGCGCATGGTAGCGTCTCATGTAGGTGTTCCACAGACATGGTATTTGCCGATTAACCAGTAGGTAGTGAAACCAAACAGACTTTAAGAGATATTAGCAATGGGCCTGAGACGAAGGAGGTTCATGAACAGGTATACATATTTTACCTTTTCCAATATCTAGGCAAGGCTTGTATCTGTGTAGTGGCTTATCTTCTTGGATGCGATGACAGTCGTGGGAGTGTAAGTACCCATGTAAGCGGGAAGATTAGAGGTAGAAGGTGGGAACTTCTGGAGGTGAGTGCCACGTAGGAAGGAATGGTCGAGAAAAAGGTATTATAGTTAGGAAGGAGCCTAAAAACCATGCGACACTCCTTCCTCTGTTTTCTATGAACAAAAGTAAGACTGCATAAACCTGAGACTCCATGAAGTAGGACTGTAAAAGCATGGAACTCAAGATTATACGAACAAAGAGAAAGGCTCATAAGACCGCAAGCATGAAAGTGGTCAAAATCAAGGGTTCTTTGTGCTTGATTGAGTGTTCAAGATGGCTTCTTTACGCCCACTTGACTTAATCAATAGTTCTGCCTTCCTTGCCTGCAACCTTTCATTGATCGCCAAGTTGAAGACAACCACTAGACCAACCTACAACTCAGTATATTTATGGAGAAACTGTGAGTCAAGATGTTCTTCTAGGCCCCCTTGCTTACGTTGTCTGAAGAACCAGGATCCATGTGATGCCTTATACGTTGCCGTCTTGTCCGAGTCAACGAAACAACGATCGACATGAGAAGGGCGACGGGCTGACCAGCCGCTCCGCTACGTATTACAATTGAAAGTTCTGCTAGCCGCAGAGTCTAGGTATTCGCATGTCTAGAAGTAAAGTGAAGTCAGGTATTCTGAACTAGGTACTTAACATGAAGAGATTCAGATAGGGGACGGGTCAAAGGTGCTGCTGCCCATGAGGCCAGATGAAAGCCCACGGGTAAATATGTACCAACACGACTCTGCCAGCTGATAAAAGCACGCCTGAATCCAAAATATAATAAAACGTATAACTCTTCTGTTTCGAATGTGTTAGGAACGCAAAGACAGTCAGAAGGTGGAGCTGTGTCGTTAACTGTCTAGTGATGCGTCTGATAAGCACCTGCCGAATCAACACAGTACGGACACTGTACTCATACCTCCCCCTCTGCCCCACCAGACCTTCGACACCCTGCTCACCACCCCACCATCACCACCAGACGCGCAGATTCCACGACGCCATTCCATTCAGCTTTCGTCGACCGCACCGAACCCCCCAACATGTCGTCACATCAGCGATCCTTCTCCCATTCTCAGTCCCAGGCCGGGACGAAGGAAAAGACATATTTCGAGCAGCAGCGCGAAGAGCTGATTGGCGAGATTGCTATGGTAGGGACCCTGCCCACGTGCTGCGCGCAGCGTCAACAAAAACATGCAGGCGCTAACAAACGCAAAAAACAGAGCTTCGAGCATGTCCTCGCCAACATCAACAAATTGAACCGGTCGCTCGAGGCCGTCATCACGGTATCTTCTCCCCGCGTAACCAGACGAGCCCAACAAGGAGCAGAGCGCTAACCATCATCTACTCCAGGTCGGAAACGAATTCTCCTCCGTCGAGGCACTGTGGTCGCAGTTCGAGAACGTTATGGCCAAGGAGCCTGAGCAGACCAAGGAGGGCGAGAGTAGCGGCGAGGGAGACACGAGACACGATGAGAGGTCATGATACCCGACGGGTTGATATGAAAGCATGTCGTTTTTGGCTCGTTGTACTATTGTGGTCGTTCGCACCCGTCCATGCCGGAGCTCTCTACCGCAACC
Organism: Colletotrichum zoysiae; assembly: GCA_030867305.1. Classification (NCBI taxonomy): domain Eukaryota; kingdom Fungi; phylum Ascomycota; class Sordariomycetes; order Glomerellales; family Glomerellaceae; genus Colletotrichum; species Colletotrichum zoysiae. Next base: position 66,868 of record MU842933.1, on the reverse strand, counting down.
GCAGACATCCTCCTGAGAAGAGCCTATGTGAACTCTCGAGCGAGTTGTGTGTCTGCCAGGGCTTCCTCTTCATCCTCTCATCCTTCTTTTTCTCATATTTCTCGATCGTAATGCCCCTCGCCAGATCCTTCACGCCAAACACCAAATCTCCAGAGCTGAATTCCTGGAGGGTGTTCAACCTCGCCGCGATGCTGAGGCACCTACAAGTCGCCGCCCGCAGAGGCTCTTCCTTGCTGCGTAACTCGGCGCTGAGCTTCGAAAGCTTCGACCGGAAACCCCTCATACGGACTTCTAGCTCTGCGACGAGCACACTCTCGGCTTTGGGCGTTGCGCCATCGCGTTGGAGTCGGAGCGAGTCGACCTTGGCCCGCTGCTTTTCCGCATTGTGCGCAGCCCAGTGAGTCTCCTGCTCCAGGTGCACAATCTCAGCGGCTCTGCTCTCGATCAACAAACTTATCTGTTTACCGGCGGCTACGCCAGGAAACAGAGATGTGGAGTATTCTTTTCTGGCAACCTGCCAGATCTCCAACTGCTCTTTCTTCGCCCTCGCCTCTTGCTCCCGCTCGCGATGCTTTGCGAGCGCCATTGTCCTTTTCGACCATATCTTCAATGCCATTTCGATCTTGTCGTCCAGGGCCCTCTGTTTGCGTTCTTGAAAGGCCTGTACCTCATCGATGGAGCCGGACACGTGGCTGGCGTCATCGTCGAGCCTCTTGGCCCTCTCTCCGAGCTCCGTCAGCGGTCGGATGGCATCCTGATACCGCCTGACGACTGTTCCATACGTGTCCTGGGTTATGCCAACATGCCTTCGCAGCCTGTCGCATTTCTTGGAGTATTTGGAGGGATGGCACAGCCTCCAAAGTGTGCCTTTGATGTCTCGCTCGGCCGAAGCAACGAGGAGACCGTCGGCCACTTCCTGATCCGCGCGGCATCCGTCGGCGGCGTCTTTATCAAGCGCCTTGTGCTCATTCATCGACGCAGCAAGCGCCTGCTCCAACCGTTGCATTCTGTGGTCGAGAGCAGCGACGGATGGGATTGGTGTGGTGGGTCGGCGGGTGCCACGGGCGCCGTCTGGGAGACGACCAGATCGCGGGAGATCGGCGATGCGGCTCTGGGCGGACGATTCCATGACTTGCGAAGGATCGGCAAACGTTATGAATGGCGTAATGAACAGCAACCCTGGTTCCTGGGTGTGTGCAATAATATGTTTTTTGCAGTAGAAAGGAAAAGCGGGATCAGGTTCCGGAAGAATCCCATTGTCATATATGGCTTTCTGTGCTGCCTTTCTCCGATGTGCCTGGGTTTTTACTTTCTCTACCTGGGTAGGTACCTGGACGAACACTGTCACTTGCGCGGCGCACTCGACCACCCCCACCAACACAACTGCAGGCTCAGAAAGCAGATGAACGGTCTACACCCTCAAAACCACGGTTGGCGCCGCCCATTTTTTACTTGTCACTGTGGGAAATTTGGAACACTTGGTTTTGATGCTTTTAATAACATTTCATGTTTCCCGCCTCCTTTGGAATGCCTATCAAGACGGAAAACCCGATGCTGCTACACGAGACGATGAAGAAAAAGAAGAAGAAGAAGAAGAGCAAGAAAATAGAAAAATAGGAAAAATTACCCCAGGGAGACCTGGAAGTTACCCGGGGAATAGGGAAACTGATCAAAGCCTTCGCCTTCCACTGTTTCCCGCTCATTTGGGTGTGTGTTTCTGTGTGTGTTTGTTGTGTGTGTGTGTGTGTGTGTGTGTGTGTGTGTGTGTGTGTGTGTGTGTTTTGTGTCAAGGAAAAGGGTATGGATGAGCCTCGAGACTCCAATGAGAATACCACTCACTTTTCCCCCCCACCTACCCCTCTTGTTCCCTCCCCGTTATATACCAATTCTTCTCAGTCGGAAAGAAGGAGAAAACAGTTTCCACGTCCCCGGTCTAGAGTTCATCCAGCCCCTAGAACAGGAGACGCCGCTCGCTAATGGTGGCGCATGCTTCTCCAGATCGTAATAGTAGCAGGTCGTGACGAGATCATGCAGATAAAACAAAAGTCATTCATTACGCCCTCCGCCTGTGCCCAATGCCTGGCCGTTACAACCCCGAGATCCTCGGCGAGGACCTTAGAGGATCTTGCAATTCCTCTTCTTCCTCTTCTTAAGAGCGACGCCAGGGAAGCCTGCGCTGCTTCCTGGAGGGCCACCGGATGATGAAGAGGAGACGGCGGCTCGGGCTTCCATGTTTTTCCGGTCGTTAGCCACGACAGTCAGGATGGCCTGTTCAAAGATCTCGTCGACGCCCGTCATTTCCTTGCTGCTGCACTCCATGTACTGAGCGCCCATCTTTCGCGCGACGGCTAGACCCTGCTCCTGAGTGACGGGTGTGAGCCCTTGTGTCTTGAGCATGTCGATGCACGTCTTCTTGAAGCGGAGGTCGGATTTGAGGCCAACGAGGACCAGAGGGGTGTAAGGGCAAAAATGGAGGACTTCGGGATACCACTGGTGAGAGGGGAGTTAGCATCAGCGGCGAACATGGCACCCTCCTCGTCCCGGGGCTTGTAATTGGAAGAGCAGCGAGTCAAATTACCTTGTCCATGACGTTTTCTAGCGAGTTGGGGCAATCAATCGCAAAACAGACAAAAATCAGGTCTGTCTCGGGATAGGAGAGCGGTCGCAATCGGTCGTACTCCTCCTGACCGGCCGTATCCCACAGCGCCAACTCTACGGTCTTACCAGACGGTGGGTGCGTCGGGTACGTGATGTAGTTCTCGAACACGGTAGGAACATATTTCTATTATCGATCAGAGTCAGCACTGTTTTGGCTCATTTCACATCTCAAGGGCTCGCAAACGACGCCCGAGCGGCGCCTGCTGCTGCTGCTCATGTTGATGCCTCGAGGGTCTGGGCGGGCAGTGGAGGAAGAAGAAGCTCACCTCTGGGAAGTAGCCTTGGCTGTAGCTGATGAGAAGACACGTCTTGCCGCAACCACCGTCGCCGACAACGACAATCTTCTTGGAGTAGGCAGGGCCTTCGGTAACGTGAGTGGCGGCGCTCTCGCGGCCTGTGGAGGAGCTCATGGTGGTGCTGACGGTGCCGTCGCTGCTCCTAAGGCGGGTGTTGCGGCGGGATGTGGCGGGGCGTCCCAGGCCGTCGTCGTACTTTTCGCTGATGTTCTGGGAGGGGCTGTGGTATGAGTTGCGATACTGGTATGAGGACGCCATAATGCGGCAGACTCAAGTGGTGTTTGTTGTGTTGGTGCGCGATGACGACGAGGTCGTTTCGGTGCGCGTGTCACGTCGTGTGTTTGCGAGATGGGTGTGAGTTGGCGTATAATTACCGTGGGTCGGTGCGTGTAGTTAGGTACTCGTATGGGGGAAGGGGGGGGTTGTTGGGGAGACCCGAGTGGTTTGTGCTTTTATGCGATGTTGATCCCCGTTTGTCTAGGTGCTAGCGGATCTTGGTTCGCGAGGAGAGATGCTTGTACGGCTGCTGGTGGTGGGCGCCTCTCTCGCAGACCAAATTCCTTGGTCTTGATACCTAGCTAGATAGGTGCGGTTGCTGCTCTCTCTGACGGTGCTTCTCAGTGGTATGCAGTTGAGATATGGTTCGGATGAGGCATGCGATGCGGGTAAGAGACGTTGCGGCGGGTTGGATAGAGGAATGTTGATGAAGGGCTTTGCTTGGGACTGTGTATTGTAAAGTATTGTATTGTATGGGGGTGGGTTTGTGTGATGAGGTGGATGGGCGGGTTGGGTTGTGCTGTGTTCTTGAGGAGAAGGGACGGGGAGCAAGGAGGGCAAGTGTAAACAAGTCGACGGGGCAACCAGCCACTTCTTGCCGGGGTGATGACGGCAGGCGCCAGAGGAGGGAGGAGCTAGGGCGGGGGGGCGCCACAGCGACGCGATAATACAAAAACCGGGGCGCGCCAACGCGGATCAACTATCAACTGGCACCCCCGGCCGTTGGCCTGGACCAGGACCAAAAACCTGGCGGCCCCCTGCAGCCCGAAAACAGGGAAGTACGTACCTGCCCACCTACCTACGTATTCGTACATACCTATGTAAGCAGCTTCATATGTAATCAGAATCAGTTTTTCCGGCGCGCCTGCCTTGGTTCCGGCCGACGGGCGAGATGAGGCACACTGTGGCCCGAGCTCCAAACCCCACCACCCGCCTCCCTCAAAACCGCGACTTGAATTTTTCCTTCCTCGGCGATTTTCATTGACGAACGCGTCGACGACCCTTCAAACAAGAAGGGACGGACGGCTTCCATTCCCTCTCCACGAGCGAGCAAGAAAAAAGAAGAAGCTTCGTCATTCGCGCGCAAGTACCGCATCACGCAACCGGGACTTCGCTGGCTTCGCCTGCTTCAGCTGCTTCATCCGCCACCATGGATGCCAATGACGCGACCGAGAGCAAGTACGTGACTCTGGTCTCGAGTGACGGCTACGAGTTCGTCGTCTTGCGCGAGGCCGCCATGATCAGCCCGGCCATCAAGGGAATGCTGGACACGAGGAATAACTTCCGCGAGGCTGCCCTGGGCCGCTGCGTCTTTGAGGAGATCAGGTAAGCTTGACTTCTCGTCTCCTTCCCCCTTCTCATCAACACAACGACATCCCCCCTTTACCACTTACCGGCTTGTTGATGATGAACCGCAATTATTTCGCTGTGTTCTTACTGACAGACCGCCGCTGCAACGGCCGGTCTGCTTGATTGCCAACTACACTTGATCTGAAACAAGCAACATTTCTTCTTCTTCACCCAACTTTTTTTCTTTTTTTCCCCCTGCCGTCCCCGGCCGCACCCTCCCCTCGTTCCAAGAGTTCTGGAAGCATCTGACCGTTCGTCCTCGGCAGTGGCGTCGTGCTTGAAAAAGTATGCGAGTATTTCCAATACTGGTATCGCTACCGCGAGCGAGAGGATGTCCCCGACATGGACATTCCAGTCGAGCTGTGCCTGGAACTGCTGGTCGCAGCCGACTACCTGGGCCTGGATAGTAAGACAACCTCCCAGCCTTTCCTATTCACTCCCCGGGGTGACGAGGGGAGGGGACCCTGTCCCACACGGGGACAGCATTTCTGACGCGTTTTCTTTCTTTCCAGAGCAAAACACCGGCACCGTCTGATGAGCATGAGCACATGAACCCTTTCTAGGTGCTTTATTGTCGTATTTTCCATGACGGGGAGTTCGGGCGTTTTGAGCATCACGGTTGGCCAACGGAACACAGATGCCTCTTGCTATTATGACGAAATGCCACGCACAGCAGGCATGATTCTTGCTCAATTTCTGCTTTCCGGTTTGCTTTTTACTTTTTACTTTGACGACCCACGTTGCAACCCCACACGTGGGGAAAAAAAAACCCCAACCACATACTATGTTACCCCCCCATCTTAGCATATGCGTTCCTCTCTCACTCTTCCGTGGGTTGAACGTCTATTAAAGATGGAAGATTGACTCTATTCCACTCACTCTGCTTGACTCAACTTTCTACCATTGAGATCTACGCTTTTTCTGTTGGGATACATGCTTGCGCACTAGCATAGCTTGGTATTATTAATACAACATCCTTTTCCGCCGTCTTTTGATGCTCCAGCCATGAACGTGACGATGCCTCCCCTTCCTAGGTACTACGTAGAGGCTCATATGTAGCTGTGTTCAATAAACCAAACCCGATTTGGACACGAGCTCAGTGGTAATCTCTCGTCGGGCCCCATACTCCATCAGCCGTAGCTCACACGGTCGTGATTGCAATCAGTGCCAGCCTCTGCCCCGGCCTCTGCCCCCTCCTCTACCCCCTCCTCTGCCCCGTCCCCGACCACCTCGTCCGCCCCCCCGATGGAACCCCCTACCGCCGCCGCCGCCCCGGTGTCCCCTGAACTCGCCAGCGGGCGGGCCCCTCGCCCTCCTCTCCATCCTCTCCTCGTCGCTGGCGTCCCACAGGTTCTTCAACCCCAGCAGCTCGCAGAAGGCCGACGTCTGCGGGTTCGTGTACTCGAACGGCTGGTGCGGCACCGACTCGGGCTCGCCCTCGGCGTGCGGCGGCGCCGTCACGGCGAAGTTGAGCGGCACGTCCAGCAGCCCGCCGTCCCCGGCGACGACGTTCTCCTCGACCCACCGGCGCTCCGCGTCGATGAGCGGCGCGTAGTGCTCCTCGCCCAGGTCCGGGCTCGGCTGCGCCGACGGGTCGCCGATCGCGAGGGACGCGTGGAAGACGCGTGTGATGGCGAGCCACTCCGGGTCGTACTGCAGGCGGAACGGGCGCGCCGGCGGGGGCCGGTCCGCGGGCGGCGCGTTGTGCGGCCGCGCCTCGAGGAGCTGGAGGAAGCGGCGTCCGGGCAGGCACTTGTCGAGGGCGAGGAAGTTGACCTGCTTGTTCGCGATTGTCGGAGGGACGGGCTGGCCCGGTGTTCTCTTGGGCTGCGGCGGGGGACGCATGAAGGAGGCGGGGAGCTGGGCTCGCAGCTCGTCGGGGACCGAGGTCTTGGCCGTAGACTTTTCCTTGCTCGTCGTCTCCTTGGGGTTGCTGCCGGGCTGCTCCTCGTCGTCGTCGCCACCGTCGTCGTCAAGGCTGATCTCGTTCGGGTTGGCCTGTGCCGGGGCAGGGGCATCTGTGATGTCCTCATCGCCGTCGAGGTCGATTTCGTCCGGGTTATCGGGAGCAATCACCGGGTCGTGCGCCGCGGCGGGTGTCGCCTCCTCGGCCACAGCCGGGGCGGTCTCGGTCGCATTTGGTTCCTTGTCCTTGTAAACCTTCAACGCGGCAAACTTGCAGTGCAGATGCGCCGAAAACCAGTAGGGCGGCCTCAGACGGTCGCACACGTATTCCGCCGCGACGTTGCCCAGCGTGCCGTCCTTTGACTCCCTCTCGAAGTCGGGCTTCATCCTCCACAGCGCCTTCTCGTCGCCCCACCTCTCAATCGCCCTGGGCCAGTCGTGGCTGATGCCCACGTCGACCTGCTCTCTCACCAGGAGCAGCTTCCTCACGTCCACCTCTCTGACGTGGTAGAAGCTCTTGATCTCGTCCGGTCCCATCGGCAGCCGCTCGTGGTGCGCCTTGCGGTAGTCGAAGCCCTTCCAGATGCCGCTCATGCCGGCGATCCGCAGCGGGCCCAGGCGCAGCACGTTGGCGGCGCCCAGGTAGTAGATGTTGGGCGCGGCCCAGCCGCCGTAAAAGAGCTCCCACATGTGGCTCGCCGCCTCGTGGTTCCCGCCCGCGAAGACGGTCAGGTAGGGCGCCGTGCGGCGTCCGGCATAGTACTCCCAGAAGTCGCCCAGCTCGCGGTACTTTGCGGGGACGGACATGACGGTGAGGTCGGCGGCGTTGCGGGCTGCCTGGAAGTCGCCGCCGATGATCAGGAGGTCGACGCCGTCCCAGCCGCGGGCCTCACACGAGGCCGCGACGGCGGCGTAGATTGCGTTGAGGGTACCGTGGCCCTGGCGCACTGTTAGTAGATGAACATGGCATACAGTTGCAGCGAACGTGGCTAAACTTACGCAGCCCTCGACGGCAATCCGGACGCCGTTGGTCTCGAACGTCTGCGTGGCCATTTTGATGGCTGGTGATGACTGACTGGGTCTGTTGTTGTGTGGCGGAGGTTGGGTGCGATTCGGGCCCCGACCGCGAAATTTTCCTACAGGGCCGCTCGATGAGTCTGAGACGATACCTGACTGCCATGCCTTGGCCACCAAAGAATGTCTATGACTACCTTGGAGAATTTACCATAAGACCAGATTCAGTTGCATTTAGGTTGTACTTTGATTCAAATTTATGGAAATTCCGGGATTTTGAGGTACCGTCATCAACCCGCCTCACGCACGCATTCACTCAGCCTGATCACCAGTTGCTTTACATCGTCGAAACCATTGAGTCGAGTTGGTCCGCTAATTCTAATATTACAACTGCTCATAGAATTCACGCAGTTTCTTCGCACCGACTTCCCACATCACGTCGTTCTGCAAATGATGTCCGGCGCCCGGTACCCAGGCAAGTCTGACTCCGCTGCCCTCGTTGTCGCCCTCGCCGTCGCCATCGAGAGGCTTTACTGCTTCAACCTTTGCGTCCAGCCTCTTCTCACTCACAAGCTCTGTAAATTTCTTTCTGTAGAACGCAGCCAGGCTCGTCATCACATCGCGTGTCATCAACGTGTCTTGCGTGCCGGCCAACACCATGATGCGCTGGCCGCTGCCCCAGCTAGCAATGGAGCTGATGATGTTGGCAGCCGAGCTGAAAGGTCTCATCATACTGATGGGCCAGATGAAGGACTCGTAGCGGCTTACGTGCTTCTGAAATTCAAGAACGGAGGATTCTGGCATCTGATCGCCGAAGAAGGCTTGCCTGACCAAGAAGGGGTGGGAAAGGGGTGAGTTGGGGTGCCAGCCGTGGAGCAGCATGCGGACGGCGAACCAAGGGTCAAGCATTACCCAGTTGGCGTACACTCCATAGCTGTGGGTCGTCAGCTGCGATAACTAAATGGCCTTCCTCGTGTGGTGCTCACGATCCGAAGCCCGGTACAGCTCCAAGCAGCGCAAGGCCCTTTACGTGGGCTTGGCTTGCCGAGAGGATGCCCTGGCTCAAACCACCGCCGCTCGAGTGTCCCACGAGCATGACTTCGCTTCCTTGGCGCTCCTGGACCCATTTGATGGCCGCAAGGGCATCATCGGCCAGGTCCCTTCTAGTGGTCAAGAACACCATCCGGAAGTATGAGGGATGCCAGCTGTTGCCGTGCCCTCTCAGGGAAACAGCATAACACGGGATGCCGTGCCTGGCAAAGTACTGCATATACTCGGACCACACCCAGGCGCTGCCCATGCCGCCATGGATGAAGAAGATGGGGGGTTTTGACGTAGTCGGGTTGGCGCCCTGGTTTGAAAGGACCTCGATTCTGCCCGATGGCGTCTCTACCCAGTATCTTGTGAGGCCCTTGGGGGCAGTGGGCGGTTCACCAGTGGGTGAAGTCCAGTAGAGCCACTGGTACGTCAGTTTGAAGTCGAGTAAGCCCATGTCTGAGAAGTCTGTGTTACACGTGGACTGAAAGATGTGAAGTACGAGTTTTCCGGAATGTCAAGGTTATACTTGACGTCGGCAAGGATTGGGTTGGGCAGCTTCGATGAGGACGCACTGGCGGCTGGGGAGCTCCATGCCCTTTTAACACGCCATCCCACAACCTGGGGCACTGAGACGCGAACACTTGGAGACGCCGTGTAAGCCACAAGCTGCAAATGGCGGCGTTGAATCATATGCTGTGGTGTTGTTCCCGATCCGTTTTCGAGAGTAAGGACTCATCGCGGGACTTTCAGGAACGGCACGACCGCCTGATGCCTGTAACCATGGCGCCCGTTGCCGCCGCCAATTGGACAATTGACGCCTGCGTGGCTGACGGGGTTGCACTACGCTGAGAAAGGCTGGCTCATGTGCTCAAGGACTCGGAGACTTGAGGGCATCAGCGACATCTTTTTGCATTGCTCGATTGGAGTCATCGTGTCCGCGGTGCCAGTTAATAACGTAAGTACCTAGGGAGACGATGGTGCAGCACGAAGTGCCCTTTGGGCCAAAGCTCCACTGACCCCAGATTTTTGGGTTGCATCGCCCGGCCGATGATTTTCCGACAGCCTCACCACAAGCACACACACTGTAAGCAGCCTCCCTCCAGTGCACTGTGCCCGCCTAAAAATTGTCAGTTCCTGGACCACTCCGCCTCGCGATCGCAGCCTCGACCGGGCAAACCCATCTTTCCACCATCTACACATTACATGGGCTGTTTCTCACCCTCGAATCGCCCACCATGAGCGTATGTCACCAATCCCCTCGAATCGCCCTTCTCCCCCTTTCTTGACCATCGTGACGGAAGCTGACCAGATTTCTTTCGCGCAGTTCGTGCCCATTAACCCGCGGCCTATGCTGCAAGACCTGTACGTCCTCTCCAGCGGCAACGCGACCTCGCGCCGCGCACCCCCCAGTCCCCTTCTCCCTATCGCGACCGACAACGAGCAGCCCGCTAACGCATCTTCCTCTCTGTGGCAGTGTCAACCAGGATGTCATCATCAGACTCAAGTGGGGCGAGACCGAGTACAAGGGCAAGTTGGTCAGCATCGACAGCTACATGAACGTCCAGCTCAGCGGCGCCGAGGAGTACATTGACCAGAAGATGACGGGTGCTCTCGGACAAGTTCTGATCCGGTATGCAAACATGGCCCCCCTTCTCGGAGTGACCCTCCCGTGTGGGCAGCTAGCTGACGCGCTGCAGGTGTAACAACGTCCTCTGGATCCGCGGCGCGAACCAAGGCGAGAACGGCGACGTCAAGATGGACGGTTGAGCAGGACGGTTGAACTAGCGGAAGAATCAACACAGCCTCGGCCATAACCTCCCCCTCTTCGTACTGTGGTATGGTGGTCAAGGAAGAGCGGCAAGGAGGATGCGACTTTCACAATGGAAGGGCTTAGGGCATGGACGACAACGACGACAAACATCAAAGTTCAAACAGGACCGCCAGAAAAGAAGAATGAAAGCCGTCGACAACGGATTCGCATTTCCATTTCCAGGTTGAATACCCGCCCACCCCAGGTCGCGCTGCGGCGTTGAGGAAAATCATGTCTCCCTCCGCAGCAAACTATAGAGAAGAAGAAAATAAGAAGGGCGCGACATCTCGAGCGCCTTTAGTGCCGTCCCCCCCCCCCCAAGTTTACCTACCGACCTCCGCAGATACCTACTTTACATAAGACAAGCAACCTTGCGACTGCTGCAGAGATCAGATGACGCCACCTTGATGCGCTGTGTCTCGCTGACCCATGTGTACGCTTCGATAAGCCACTCGTACCACACGCGCGAATCGTCCGTCTGTCGCCACATCGTGACCTCCAGCTCCGTGTCAGCGGGGTAGTAGATGGGTTGCTGTGAATGTTAGTGACCCGATCTGAAGAAGAATAGCAAAAAAAGAAAAAGAAGAAGAAGAAAAAACCACTCTCGAAAGCGATTCATCAGGACGCTGCTCACCTTGATGGGGAAAAAGATGGGGAACCATGAAATCATGTCCTTGCTCTTGCGGTCGATCAGCTCCGGGTGCGTGCTGATCTCCACCTTGTCCTTGTTGCCGGTCTGCGGCGCGTAGAGGACCGACTCGAAGTAGCCGGCCAGGCCGTGGATGACGCCCCTCGTGCGGCAGACGAAGGTGAGGTGGGCGAAGCGCGAGTTGTGGTCGTTGGCGCCGACGGCGCCGGCCATGCTTCCGCCCCCGCCGCCCATGACGCCGCCGGCGCGCCTCGTCTCGATCTGCTTCAGCGTGGCCTCGGGCACGGGGTGGGAGAACTCCCACGTCTGCTGGAAGCGGGGGTGGTCGGGCACGCGGACGGCGGCGAAGTCGAGGGCGAAGAGACGCACGACCCAGGGGGTGTCGAAGGCGTTGGGCTCCGTCGGCACCCTGGTGAGGAGGTCGGCGTGGATGCGCGGCGTCGCAATGGGGCTCAGGTGCGCCGTGTACGACTCCGGGATCGAGATTCCGCCGGGGGCAAGGACGTGCTGGACGCCGTCGAGGCACTCGGGTGACAGCTCGTTGTCGGCGAAGGAGCCGAGAAGCTCCGACACCAGGATGTCGACCTTGCCGTAGACGGGGTTGTCGTCGGGCGTGCCCGAGATGAGGGGACCCTTCCACGAACGCATGTCCGTCTTGACGACCGTGACCTTGCCGCCCCAGATCATTTCGTTCTGCCTCAGGAGGTAGACGTAAGCGTTGGGGTTCTTCTCCACTGCCCAGACCTGGACGGGGACGCCCGTCGCGGCGCTGGCCTTGAGGGCCCTCGTCACGAGGGGTCCGCGGCCAGAGCCGACGACGGCGATGACAACGGCGCCGTCCTCCGAAGAGGTGGCCCGGCCGAGCTGGTGCCACTCGGCGAGGGCCTCGGTGCAGGCGGCCTCGTACTGGTTGTACTTGACGGGGTCTCCCTCAAAGACCTCATACGTGGCCGACTCGAGGTTGTCGGACAAGGGCTGCAGGGGCGACTGAAGCCAGTCTTGGAAGCTCGTTAGCGTCGTCTGTTCCAGGTACGACAGGGGTCGCTGCTGCATCTCGAGCCACTTGAGGTAGGCGACGTAAGTGCGGAAAGACTTGAGCGAGTTCGTCGTCGGCTGAGCCGACGAGTCGCCCAGGGCAGGGAAGTCGGCGGCAGTAGGCGGGGCCTGGTTCGCCAAGCTGACGGCCTGGAGCTGGGCTTCGGCGGTCAAGGAGGCAGGGTCCGGGCCGACGTCGCTGAGCAGAAGCCAGGGGGCGTTTTTCAGGCGCATGTAGTGGAAGATCATGTCCTGGTGGGCTCTGGGCAGGGCAGGGTGGCCGGTCTTGTTCTTCTGGAAGACGTTTTCGCCAAGAGTCAGGAAGTGCAGGGGCTCGGCAAACCACCTGTCCTGGAGGGCCTTCTCGGGCAGGGCTCTGGGAATACGGATGGCTGTTTGGAATTAGCAGCCGCATATCGATGGTGCGTGGCACAGAGGCTGTATCTTACCGACGAAAAGACGCATGCTGTATTCGCACATGGTACGGACAGAATGCCAAGAGTCCCAAGCGCTGTAGATGTCAATCTCCCTACTCTGCTCCGGATGAGGCTCTCCGGACAGTGTGGAGAGCAGCTCGGCCGTCTCCTCCAGGCCAGGCTCGCGGTACATGGGGATGTGGATGATGAAGTTGAGGCGCGAGGCAATAGTCATGGCCTCGTGGACAGCCCGGCCGTACTGGGCGATGCCCTGGTTTCCTCCATTCTTGGACGCGTCTCTCCTCGGGCCGGGAAGGACGATGCTTCGGACTCCGCAGAAATTGGCGTAGGCGATTTCGAGGTTGAGGACCTGCCTCGAGATGCTGGCGATGACGGGGTCGGTCGAGGCCAAATCGATCCAGGGGCTGGCGTAAGCGATGTAAGTGGTGACGGCGTGGCTGGGGAAGAGAGAGGTGTCCTTGGGGGTCAAAGGAGGAACAACGGCATCTGCCAAAGAAAGGGCACTCTGCTTTGCCTTTGCGAGGTGTTGAGAGACAAGGTCCTTGACACGAGCATGGAAGTACTTGTTGGTGATGGGTGCTGTCACAAAGTTGACCTGAAGTGGGGGTTGTGAGCGAGTGAGTGAATGAACGTGGGTTGTTGTGTGAATGAGTGAGAGAGAGAGAGAGAGAGAGAGAGAGAGAGACGGAAGAGAAATTCAGGGTCCAGCGGGGGTCACTTACACCGGCGTTCAGGATTTGGCCGTACTGGAGGTCATCGAGGGGCTGCTCTCTGTTGGAATCATGCTGACCGAGGCTGAAAACAGGCCTGATCTGGTTGATATTGGCGCCGTCCATAGTTGCAGGCAACACTCGGGCACGTTGTGCAGCTTTGGGCTTCGGGAGAGTGAGTGGTTGGTTGGTGTAAATGCTCGGCGCACAAATCACACACAAACACAACGGGCGGTTATGTACGCAAAAAGCAGCAGGACCTGTCGGTTTGAAACCTGGTGCTCCGCTTCGGCAAGGAAGAAACAGAGAAGAGGGGAGTAAATAAAGAGCGACGTGGTCAGCACTTCATGCTTGATGGTCTGGCTGGCTGGCTGGCTGCTCGAGTCTGGGAACTTCAGAAAGAGAGACGAAAAGGACGTCTTTGGGGGGGTCACTGTCAACCCAATGTTTGTGTGATCTGACAAGTCAGGCCCGTTGGTTCCCACCCCAAAAGGCAAAAATGCACCAGATTTTGCGAGTTGCGACTCGGTGCCATTGGCTGGTCGCGTTTGCACGCAGTGGACTCGGTGAGCCGGGACGGGACCCTGGAAACAGTGCCCGCTGTCGCCCAGGGCTGGCTACCTATTATTACCTACCTGCTGTGCTGGCATGCATACATAGATAGGTAGCTACACAGGTAGGTATCTATGGTTATTCTGGGATGAGTATGGATATTGTCCGTACCTTTATGTAGATATACTGCATTCTGGCCATGGTGCAAGTGCTCCTTCCCAACAAACACAACTCCGGTCTCACGATGATGCTCTGGTAAGTAGGTAGGTAGGTAGTCGTTGAAATTTTGCAGCCACGTTTGGTGCCAGTCTCCAAGACGGACGCGTCCAAAGTCGCTTGACAGTGTACTGATCGTCTCTCAAACGGTACGTCTAATGAATGCATCCGTACATACCTAGGTACATACCTAGGTAGGTAGGTAGGTAGGTAGGTAGGTTCATACAATCCAAAGTATCCGTACGGACGAACAGTATTCGTACTCCGTGCAAAGTACCAAAAAAAGGTGACTACCTACCTACCTAGGTACGTACCGATCTGCCCCTTATCTTATCATCCCACCATGCCATTGGCCCGTGCGTGCTGAACCCGCCCAAATTTTTCCCGCGACATCAAAAAAGTTTCCCAAGCAGGAGAGCCTCGCTCGCTCGCTCGCTTGCAATTGCCTCCCCGACTTTGTTTGTTGCTGTCGCTGTCGAATTCCCCGGGTCGCAACTTTAGCCAGGCACTCCCACCCCCCTGTGACGAAAGGAATCGTGATAATGGCCGACACCGACCCCAAGGGCTTCAAGCGCTCCAGCGCCGACAGAGAAGGAAGCTCGAGGAAGAAGGCCAAGAAGGAGGAATCCGACTCGGAGGAACCCAAGTACAACCCGTACCTGGCGCATATGGAGGACAACGGCCTCGATTCCAGTTCGCCCTTCGCAGGCTTCAAGCAGCGCGCCACCACCGCCAAGCAGGCTGAGAAGGTCGAGGACCTCGATACCAACGCCTTCACCGGCCGTCCCCATTCGCAAAAGTACTTCCAGATCTTGCAGACGCGCCGAGATCTGCCCGTCCAGAAACAAAGGTACCTAACCTACCTCCCCTTGTGATCCGACTCCCTCGACCTCTCGGCCTGCTAACGCACCCTTCCATAGACAAGAGTTCCTCGACAAGTACCACTCCACCCAGATTCTCGTCTTCGTCGGTGAGACGGGTTCCGGAAAGACGACACAGATCCCCCAGTATGTCGTCTACGATGAGCTTCCCCAGCTCAACCGCAAAATGATTGCCTGTACCCAGCCCCGTCGTGTCGCCGCCATGTCTGTCGCCCAGCGCGTTTCCGACGAGATGGATGTCGAGCTCGGCGACGAGGTTGGATACAGCATTCGTTTCGAGGACAGGACGAGCCCCAAGACGATTCTGAAGTACATGACGGACGGTATGCTTCTCCGAGAAGCCATCCATGACCACGAAATGTCCCGTTACAGCTGCATCATTCTCGACGAGGCCCACGAACGTACCCTCGCCACCGACATCCTCATGGCCCTGCTCAAGCAGATTGCCGCCCGCCGCCCCGACCTCAAGATCATCGTCATGTCCGCCACCCTCGATGCCCAGAAGTTCCAGCGCTACTTCAACGATGCCCCTCTTCTCGCCGTCCCCGGACGTACCTTTCCCGTCGAGATCTTCTACACCCCCGAGCCCGAGCGCGACTACGTCGAGGCGGCCATCAGGACGGTGCTGCAGATCCACGCTTCTGAGGGCGAGGGAGACATCCTGCTCTTCCTGACTGGTGAGGAAGAAATCGAGGACGCGTGCAGGAAGATCAATCTCGAGGCCGACGAGATGACGAGAGAAATCGACGCCGGGCCCCTGGCAGTCTACCCCCTTTACGGAACACTACCGCCGCACCAGCAGCAAAAGATTTTCGACAAGCCCCCGGCCCCTTACAGGAAGGGCGGCCGGCCAGGTCGCAAGGTCATCGTGTCGACCAACATTGCCGAGACGTCGCTGACAATCGACGGTATCGTCTACGTCGTCGATCCGGGCTTCAGCAAGCAGAAGATCTACAACCCTCGTATCCGCGTCGAGTCGCTCCTGGTCTCGCCCATCTCAAAGGCCTCGGCCCAGCAGCGTGCCGGTCGTGCTGGTCGAACAAAGCCAGGAAAGTGCTTCCGCCTATACACCGAAAGCGCCTTCAAGAAGGAGCTCATTGAGCAAACGCACCCCGAGATTCTGCGCTCCAACCTGGCCAACACTGTGCTCGAGCTGAAGAAGCTCGGCGTGCAGGACCTCGTCCACTTCGACCTCATGGACCCTCCTGCCCCTGAGACCATGATGCGTGCCCTCGAGGAGCTCAACTACCTGGCCTGCCTCGACGACGACGGCGAGCTGACGACCCTCGGCAGCCTGGCGTCCGAGTTCCCCCTCGACCCGGCATTGGCCGTCATGCTCATCTCCTCGCCAGAGTTCTACTGCTCCAACGAGATCCTCTCCATCACCGCCCTTCTCTCCGTGCCGCAAATCTGGGTCCGCCCGGCCGCGCAGCGCAAGCGCGCCGACGAGATGAAGGCACAGTTCGCCCACCCCGAGGGCGACCACCTCACGCTACTCAACGCCTACCACGCCTTCAAGGGCACGGCTAACCAGCCCGACGTGGATCCCAAGAAGTGGTGCCACGAGCACTTTCTCTCCTTCCGCCACCTCAGCAGTGCGGACAACGTCCGCGCCCAGCTGAAGCGTATCATGGAGACGCACGGCCTCGAGCTCATCTCGACGCCCTTCGAGGACAAGAACTACTACACAAACATCCGCCGCGCGCTCCTCTCGGGATTCTTCATGCAGGTCGCCATGAAGGAGAGCTCCGGCAAGGTGTACCGCACCATCAAGGACGATCAGGCCGTCATGATGCACCCCTCGACCGTCCTGAAGACGGACTACGAATGGGTACTTTACAACGAGTTCGTCTTGACCTCGAAGCAGTACATCCGTACTTGCACCGGAATCAGGCCGGAATGGTTACTGGTAAGTACCCGCTGCCGCCGCAACCCTCCCGCCGGTTTGGCTTGGCCGCATGAATGGACAGCATTTATATCTTTCCCCTTTCGACCTTAATCTGTACCCCCTCTCAACCCTATTGCTGCGGCCCGTTGGCACCTGCCTTTTTGACCCCATCAGCTCGCCCCTTGGCTAACGCGAACGTCACAGGAAATTGCCCCGGTTTACTACGACCTCGACACATTTGAGAAGGGCGACGTCAAGACAGCACTCACCCGTGCCGCCGAGAAGAAGCGTCGCAAGGAGGCCATGAAGAACGGCCGATGAGCGGTTCTTGGGCATGTCTACTCACACAGCTGCGGAAGGGCGTATCCTATAAATTCAATCTCGGCGGAGGCGGCATCAAAGTTTCGTGCTAACAAGGAACCCACCCTGTCGAGATGAAGGGCTGCCAAAACCGGCTTGGACCAGAGCGAACGAAGCCAGCGTACAGGAGCACCGCGATTATGCCGCCTTTACGAGGGCTGTTCCAATCGCGAAAATTGGGGGGTGCGGCGCAGATCTGCGACTAGAGGGGGCCTTTCAGCTGTTCCAGGCCCTCCATTATATTGCTCAGAGGAGAAATTCTCCCTCAACATTCGGGGCTTTTTCTTTTTCTCACCCTGCTTCTTCCCCTTGGCGAACCGCCGGCGCTCGGTACTCCGAAACCAAGGACACGCACACAACAATTGGGGGAAACTCGTGTGGCAGAACAAAAGGCCGGGTGGCCATCGTCAACATCTAGATGACCATATTCGGATCAGAAGCGTGTTGAATGGATTCGGGCAGGCTTGGCAGAAGCGGATCTGGCTTAGAACTTTTTTAGATTTTCCGCGGCGTCCCGAGCAACGCGGAACAGACAAAGAAAAGAAAAGAAAAGTAACATCGATAGAGGCATGTTTTACGTGAGAAAATCCCTTCCCTCCCCCCTTTCCAAACTACTACTTCTTTGCACCCTTGTCCACTCTTAAACCCCCTTCCCCACCACTACCTCGTATGCGCGTTCGACGTGGACGGACATCCCACACCGGCAGATGCAGATACGATGGATCACAAAAAGTCTTTTTCCGCACCCCTCCATCGCAAAGTCCCTCAGAACATGGGATTTTGACACACACACAGATGCAAAACTCGACGGAAGCATCCGGCCATCGGCAGGGGGGGAGGGGAGGGTTTGTCGTTGTTGATGAAAGCCTTCGGTTCCATGGTTTTTTTTATCTATCAAACTTTTTGTCTCACACTTTCCCTTTTTCAGGTTCCTCTCTGCCAATTTGTCTTCTGGTCTCTAATAAGGAACCGTTGTCCGTGATTCCTCCCGCAAAGCTCGGGTGGGGGTTCGGGGCCGGGCTCCCGAATCGCAGAGTGCCCCGTAAGGCACCTGCTGCGTATGTAGTATTCGTATAGGTAGGGCGTGATAACGACGTGGGGGATTCTTCTCGATTCACGGCCGGATGGTCAATGGCCAGGGGAAAGGGGAGGGGGGGGGCGCTCCCTGACCGCCTCGTCTTCCAACACAGGGTGGATGGTGTCTGCGGTTCTCGCTCGGTTGATGGATATGCTCAACCACTGCACGTGTCCTGGTTGGCAATGTTTGCCCCCTTTCCCCGTTATCCCTGGAACTCGTACACTCACTGCACTCACTGTGAGCCTCTCTCTCTGAGCCTCTCTCTCCCCTTGTCGTCATCTCACACTCTTTTTTCAATCTTCATGGTCGACAGGGGAGGCAAGGCAAAGATGCAGGAGAGTCAAGAAGCCGAGGGGGAGGGGGGACGATCGGGGTCATTGGGACAGTGGTGGGTGGGGGGCCAAGGACGGCATATCCCCATACTTGTTGCCTTCACATTGACAAGACGGGAAAGATGTAGACAGTTCTAAGATGAGGCGCCTAGCGTGATCGACCCAGGAGCGTCCGCCCTTGCGAAGCCCCCTTCGGAAAAGACCCTGGGAGTCGGTGTTCTTTTCCCGACATGTCCGAACAAAGTCGTGACGTATTCTCATCTCAGCGCGGATGCGGTGCGGTGCGGCGGGCGTGTGGTCCCGTGCCCCGCGGTCATCACACAACATCCGGCACCATTGCGGCAGAAGAGAGGAGGCCCCCCCCCGTGGCTTTCCGACCCCCCCGGCCTCGGAGAAGGGAAGGGCTGGCTTCATGCTACGTAAACAAACCTCCAGTAATCTAGCAGCGACAAGGCACCCTTTTCGCTGCGAACGGTGCCGAGGGCGCGCGCGAGCGTGGCCACGGCCACGTAGGCAAGCCCCCCCCCCCCCCCCCCCCCATGCAGACGGCCGTTTTCATCAACGACGCGCCGGCTGCCAGAAGTATCGAACGACTCGATGCAGGTGTAGGGACTATGCAGCACGCACTCGATGGGGGCGTGAGATGGGCGGGTAGGTATCAAGCCAAGGCCGAGTCGAGCCAAGCTGAGCCGCTCACGCATATCCTGTCTGTTTGTCCGGCTGCCCGGCTGCCCGGCCGTTCACCCGCTGCCTGCCTGCCTGCCGCTCCTGGCTGGTGTCTGTACGACGTGGCCCCATAACCAGTAAGACACACATGCGCGCGCGCAAAGGGAGCAGAGGTTGACGTTTTGTTTTTCTTTTTTCTTTCATCTTTCTTGCTCGCTGCCACATCACTCGTTCCTGGCTTGTGAATCGTTGCGCTGCGCCACGCCCCGAACCACCGGCTCAATATTTCAGCAGGGTATCTCATTCTGGTCGGGGGGGACGGGGCAGGGGAGGGAGGGGGGCAAGGCAAGGGGGGCAACACAGATGCTGACTAGAACACCTGCGTTTCCTCGGGTGCCGGGACCTTCTCCGGCCTCCTGCTGGTTGAGCAACGGTGATGGCGGGTTGCGGCGTTGCCTTGACGGGGTGTTGACCGCGGTTTCGATAACCTCCCTCGGTCTCCCGTGGTGGCGATTGCAAGTCGAGGTCGAAATCGAACAGTCTAGGTCGTCTCGCACCTGCTGAAGTTGCGCCAAAGTGGTGGCAAACCCCTCCTCCATGCATGATTCCATGTATGTTTTTTGCCCTGGACCCTCATAGAAGGGTGCCAAGGGGACATTGAGCGAAGTTCCTGGCAGGTTGGAAAGGCTGACCTCGGCCTTTCTGAGCCTGGCGGTCATGCAAAAAGGACGAACATGGCCCAAATGTCCAAAGGAATGGGGCGGTTCGCCCGGTATACTAAGGGTACGTTTTCAAGGCAGTTGGCTTGCCAGCTACACCATAATAGCGATACAGTTAAAAGTTCGCCCGGTATACCTGCCTGCGCGTTGCGGCCGTGACGACGGTCAAGGGGGGGGGGGGGGGTTCGTTCCGGGTATATGTGGCTTGGGCAGAGGGAGGGGGAAATTTACAAGAAAAAGAAAAGAAGACGGAAATCGGGTGTCTGACGAGGCAGAGTGACGTAAGGGCGGAAAGGTCGGTCCGCTGGTCACGATCACGATCGCGGCATCGCATCGGCTCGTCAGCAACAAGGCGAACGGAGCAGGGGGGAGGAAGTAATGGGTGAGCATACATACCTAGGTAACCTGGGTAGCGAGCGCATGGATGGATACGTAGGTAAATACATAGGCAGGTATGTAGTAGTGTATCCGTACGTCGTGGTCGTGTGTAATGTATGCATGTAATTCATACATACCTCAGTAAAGACTTTGATGTGACGCCCTCCCTGCCTATTCATCCCGTAGGTAGTTTGGTAGTCTAGGTATGAGGAGGATCTGGAGGCGGTGATGAAGAATCGTGCGATTCAGGTAAGCTTACATAGTAGGCGTTTTCTTCTTCTTCATCCCCGCCCCTTATGCCCCCTCCCCCCTTATCGAATGAGCGTGACGCAGCGGTTGGTCAAAGGTCCAGCCAGAGATGCCTCCGTCGCGCCAAGGAAAGAAAAAGAAGAAAAGAGTGGTCCAACATGCTGACCGACAGTCATTGGCTGCGTGGAAATCCCAGCATGGCGGTCGGTGCTAGCGAATCCCCGCCCTCGGACTAGACCACACGCGGATGCGCTGCCCAACCACACCGACGGATAAACGAGACGTCTGTCTGGCCCGGCCACGGCATCCCAGAACAGTCAATCGATAATTACTTCGTAGGCACAGGGAGCAACAACTCTGTCTGTGCCCGCCCCCTCTGAACCTTTTGGAACAAAAGAGCTGGCAGGGCTCGCTCATGCTACCTACCTAGTATCTGCCGGACACGACGCATCGCCCTGCAGGCGGTCGACCATCGCAGCACAGCAGCGCAGGCAGGCAGGCTGGTAAATGATCCACTAGAGTCCGAGCATCAAGACCCCAGATCCGAGACTTGGGCGAACCGCGCCGGGCCAAATCCCGCCTCGCCCTTGGTGGAGTGGCATACCTAGGTATTGCCAGTGGTGGTTGTGTGTGTGTGTGTCTTCGTTCGTATCTACAATGTAGTTACCTGCCAGGCGCGCCATTGTTCCCAACGGTTCAAGTCCCCTTTCTGTCAGAGCCGGCATGTATTAGCCCCGAATCAACACAGTCAGCCACGTCAACACGCCGCACGTCGTTTTGAAAGTCCAGTCTAGAAGGGACGGTTGCCGCGCTGACTAGCACATGTCTCCCGGATCGACCCAATATCAGGCCTGACTCGAGATACCCTGGCGAATCAAGGCTATACCTACAGGCTACAGGGCCGTCGGGGTTTGGCGGCGGCAAACCAAGGATTCGGCAAAAGTGCCGACCGGCAGGCAAGACAAGATCAGTAGGGTTCAGGGTCCGGGACTAGGTAGGTACTCGATGAATCCACACTCTCTACTTTGTCAAAGGCAAAGGTAGAAGACGACCAGTGTGCTGGTAGCAACTAGTCCAACTTGGGACCCGTCTGGTAACGAGGACGAGCAGGCGAGTGACTTGGAAAAGGTTAGCACAGCCCACAATGCTCTCCAGACAGTGCAGACTCGGCCATCCGTCCCGTGCGTCCCACAAGGCGTACTAGTGTATCCGCCGCCCCTTTCCGCTTCCTCGGCGCCCAACCGGTGTGTAGGTATGTGTGTGCCCTCCTCAGTCTTGGTAGAGGGGGGCTGGGCTGCTTTCTACCCCAAGCATTATGCTAGATCCGCCTTCCACCCGTGCCGTGCCAGATCGCCGGTGCCATCCTTAGGAAACGTCATCTCGAAAACATCAAACGACGGGTTATGCCATCTTGGCCTGATCACGACGTGTCTGAGTATGCGCAACATACACGAACATGAGCGGAGAGGTGACCGAGGCTGCTGGCCTCGAGCAGTCGGTACTAGTCCGAGCCACTCAAGCTTGCAGCGGGCTGATTGCATAGTACCTAATCCATCGAAGAAACCGAAAGACCCGGGGGTGCGCCGGGGGGGTTGTCTCGATATTACGTCTGCGTCATGCAACTAAGTGCCTGCCGTATGGTTGCTGATGCCTGCCGTCAAGAAGCCGCCCTCGCGCGCCACACAGGTCCTCAAGAAGAACATGAGAGGGAGGCCTGAGTGCTGGCCCCGGAGTGTCAAGATAGACAAATAATGTCAGGTAATGATCCACTACCATTGCAGGAACGACTCGCTCCTGTCAAGGCCAGTCCTGGCCCCTCCTGTCCTCATTGGCTCTTGGGCTCGGTGTGCCAATCAGAACTCTCGGAGTTTGCTCCTTAGATAGGTAGACACCAACATGATGAGGGGACCTTACCATGGTCTACTATGTAGGCGGATGGACCCTGGGAGCCGTGTGACACCGCCCATGGCCTGCTGCCGCTGCCGTGCATTGATGGTGCCATCGAGTAAGTAGTATGACAAAGAAACGCGATTTGCTCGCATTCTGCACGCGGTACGAGTACCATCCAAGACGGCAATCGGGGTCTATCAAAGGGCTCCGAAGCAAGGATCCTTTTCTCGGGGCAACCTCTGTTTCCAACCTAGCAGCATCTTACTGCATTGTTGGACCGACTAGGTATAGCCCGCGCATGGATCAAGGCCAGCTGCGATGAACGACCGGCTGCCTTTCGCGATGTAGGCCGACAGCGTAAAGTGTTTGGCGCCCCGGTGGTTCGAAGCTAGCCTCAAGCGTAGAACTGTGTTTGTGGCCGTGGCATTGCACCTATCAAGCTGGAGGTACTGTGCCGCAGCTGCTTGTTGTACAAGGTGTCAAGACAGCTCTGTCGATCTTGCAGAAGTTGTGGAGCACCAAGCAACTCCCCCCGTCTCTGGAGAGAGCCACAACAGATCATCAGCATGTACTGCGTAGCATCCGTCCCAGCGTACCTACACGATACACTTGTCCGCAGCTGCGGGAAAAGCCGTCTGAAACTTGCATTCGTTGCCCCCCTGAGTGGGTGACGGCCGGCTGTGGGAGCCGCGGTGTGAGTCCGTCCACATGGGCCGCCATCGTATTCGGCCAGGGTGACGACGCTTTACTCGTACATATACGGGCCCGCTTCAGACATTGGGCTGTACCGCGCTAGCCCGATGCGCCACAGGGCGGGCAATTAAACATCTCTGCGGCCAGGTCCCAACGGGTTGTTGTCCAAGGGGAAGGTATTTCAGTATCAAGACTATGGTCGGGGAGGACCGTTGTGGCCGTGATGATGACTCGAAGCCGAACCAATAAGCCGACATATTTGGGAGGATTATGCCGGCCGGCCATAGTTTGTCCAGGCCCGATAGGCGTGCTGTGAATGGGCAAAAGATTCCTTGACCCTGGCTGGCTAGACGGCTTCGGCGTTCTAATACAGAAGCCTCGGCGTACATTTCCCACTGCCTCGGACTTGGCGGGATCTGGAAAACCTGTCCTTGTTTCCCAAAGACCATGCCCACCCGCGTCGAGCGTAGATGGAAATGCATGTGTGTGCTGGCCTAAGCGAGTGTGCATACATAGTTGCTTCGTCTGCCAGACGAGCGATACTTGGATGGTAGTTCGAGGAGGCCGTCAGACCCATGAGACCTTGTCTCATCGACACAGTGAGCCCAAGGACCCATTGCGGTCCGGAAAACGGTTGGATTTCTGGGTTTCGGTGGGAAACACCGGCCGATAATAAAGGCCTCAAATCTAGAGACTCCAAATCCAGGGAGTGTGAAGGTGCCAAGAATCATGAGAGATGAGACAGGTCCCGCCAAACCCCCCTCCTCCAGGCCTTGATTTGCTCATGCATCCTGCTACTGGGTTCGATTCGAGGCAAGGTGCTCCTACCTTGCCTCCCCGAACTGTGCATGAGGGCGCGAGCATCTGGACACTGCACTCGTGCAGACAACATGCCATCGTGATTCTGATGCGAGGGATCCTCAAGCTGCCAGCCATTTCTGGATAATGCTGCATTAGTCGAGAGAACCTGAGAGGCCAGCGAGCCTCCATCAGCATGCAGGATTTTGTGTGCCATGGAGAAGATACTTTGATGTACACCAAAGCACTGCATATGCCACCCGGTACCCCTCCACCTGTCATGCCGCTTCATCAATGTGCAGCCTAGCCGGATATCACCTGGCCGGCAGCTGTTCTGGACGGCGCAAAATGTCTTTGTCTGATTCGTTCCTAGTCATGCGTTGTTATCGAGTATACTTGGGCAAGCTGATATCGAATGCTGGCTGTCACTTAATCAGAGCTTAGGTGTCAGTGGTGCTATGTATGTGACCGGCTCCTCGCCCGTCTCTCCCCGCTTTCCAGGGCACCTGCATAGCGCGATGCTCATCAGTGCGCCTTCTTTGAGCCTCAAGGGGGTTGTGTTGCACGGCCTTTGAGGTCCCGCCCAGGACAGCGTCCTGCAGCAAGCCGAAAGGTAGGATCGACCTTCCAGATGTCTTCGAAACTATGCACATGCTGCAGGCGGTTGACCAAAACCGACTTGAGATCAAACTTGGCGTATCCACTTGGCAGGTCGAGGGGCCAGTAAGGCGCCGAACGGGGATAGAATTACCCTACACCGGGAAACCCGGAAAAGACTTGTTCGATGACAACCTGGGTGTCAGATTTCATTTTTCTCGTTTCTGTCAATGCAAGCCACTTTTACCCAGAGAGCCAATCCCGAATGGGTTGATGGCCGGATACGATTCCTGAGCCACGCCCGCAGGTACATTGCAGATGTATGGTATTCCAAGTGGGTAACGTGGAGGTGTCTTGTGGAAAGCCTTCACGCCCTTTGGTCCTTCTGCCGTAATTAGCAGCCTGTGAGCAGTTACCATGCAGTCCTGCAGGAAACCCGTTGTGAGGATATCGAGTCGGTCGGTTGCAGGCGTGCAGTCAGCGATGGCCATCCCGGCTTCGGCCGCCGTCAGCAGCCACAGTCCGTGATGTAAGTATAAAGAGGGCCCATTGCAACTCGTCAATCGGGCATTGCCTTCTGCAAACAGACCATCAAGCAGACAAACCTCTCAGCCCATTTAAAAGCTTACCGAACTCCTTATCCTCCTTTGAGTGGTTTCAATATGGACCGTTATCCCTGCGTCAACCGATACAAGCACGGCGTCGACTGCCCTGGCTGGGTCAACGTCCACGGTGCCCGGTGCGAGGACTGTGTTGTGGTAAGTAAAGTATAGGTTGACGGGAGGATCGGCGGATGCTAATGAGGCGCGCAGTACAACCGATAGAGCTCAAGACCTTCATAACGAACAAATATTGGCCTTGGCTTTACGATACCGCAGAAGACTCTCACGAACAGTGCCGCGAGAGACAACAGAGCTGCTGAGATTGAGTGTGACATGGGCGACCACCCGTGTAGACGACCATCAGGTTTCCTACTGCGCTGAGGCTGGGTTATAGTCAGGAGGATCGCGCAACGGAATGCTAAACAGCAGGTCCTTGGGTCAGGACCTGCAGCTTATATGCGTCTTCATGGGAAGTTGGCACGAGAAAGCTGTTTAGTCAGTTGGCGGCATCATGAGTGTTGATCGGTAAATAGGAATGAAACCCCATTCCATGCCCGTGGCTTCTAGGCAAAAGAAATCCGATGCGACTGTCCATATTTGGCAGATTAAGTACCTGGAAACGAGATGATGTTGCTGAATGCGAACTAATTAGCGTCGTGAGGTGCTATAGGACGTTGCCAGTTGTGCTTGTTCCTCGACATCGAATTATTCCAACCAGAGTTGCCGCGAACGACGCGGTGTATCGGGATCGATGGTGCAAGAGCTCCATCGTATGCTGATAATATTCCGAAATAAATTCCGATACACAAGGACACGCCGCCGACAGACTAGGGTGCATGCTGCTTGCTGGGACAGACGTGGGCATGCATAATGGCGCTACGGTTGCCATCGCCACCCTAGGTAGTCTAGGATCGTGGGGTGGGGGATTGGCTAATTGGGTGGATAACTGAACCTCGAATGCGATTTATCATGAAATGGCAGAGGCTCCAGCTTGCGATTCAATCCGGTTCCATCATTGGAGGGGTGTCGTCCAAGAAAGCCGGCAATGGCACAGTCGCAGTTAACAGGGCTGGAGGGGGAGGGTGTGAATGACGGTGGTGGGGTGCAAACGACCGATCTAATGGACGAGAAAGAGGAGAAGAAAAACAAGAACACGAAGAAGAAGAAGAAAAAAGGGAAAATGACAACTGTCGAAACAGACGCTTGCGTTGCATCGGGCAGAGTCGAAGAAGGCGAGAGATGTTTACCAACTCGCCCCAGCAAGAGGTACCTGCCTGTGGGCGGGGATTCAAACTGCTGGAAAGGGCAAAAAAGGACACAAGGCTCAGGTAGAGATTCCCTCGAAAGGATCAAAGGTGGTCAAACCAGAGTCATTGAGAGGCTGTCAAGTGTTGACGCGAGCTAGTGGCGTTGGTTCCGCCAGGTCTGTACCATCCGGTGCCCGCCCCCAAGCCGGCCTGAATTAGCTCGTCAGCGATCTGCAGCGAAGGTTAAGGAAGGTCATTATTACCTCGTGACCGGAAGATAGGCAGGTCAATACGCGACAAGTCGGTATACCGATGGAGGGTTTCGACCGGTGAGAGATGATTGGTGAGGTTTCCTATAGGAGGATGATTTGAGCCACATTTGGCGGTTTGGCGTTCGTATGAAGCATGCTTCCACCTTCTCCTTCTGCTGATGCTGCTCCTCCCCCTCGAGGCTGTCATATGCCAAACGCATTCGAACGGAGACAGCGACCGGCAGGATGGGCAAGGTTGGCGTCGTCTGGCTGGGTCATCGGTGGGGCCAATAGGTCAACGTCTGTGACATGCGGCATACTCGTTGTTGTGCTGTGCAGGGCAGAGACGAATAAGCGATGCCGGAGTTTAGACAAGCATTCATTCTGGCGAGGGCGGCCTCGTCTGGCTGATGCCGGGTGACTTGGCGGTGTGTCAATACATATCAGGATGGTATGTATGTATGCTGGTGTTGTCGCTGTTGGGTGGTGCTGACGTTGGTATGTACGTGCGTAGGTAGGTATGTAACGGAGAGAAGGAAGAGCAACGGAATGGGCGCCGGAAATGCAACGACAAACATACATGGCAAGGATGGCCCGGAATAGGAGGCGCCCAACCCCAGTCGTGTGTAACGTCAAGACCTCAGGCCACCCCCGGAAACGGGTGGTCTAGCCGTGTGCCCGACTTACATGCTGCATATCAGGAACACTTGGTGTAAGTATGTATGCTTCTCGATTTTGTCCAGACTACCTGACCTAGACTGACTGCATGTTGCAGCGAGCCTGCAGCATGGTGTGTGTATGCTACCTACTTTGTCCTTTGCGTCTCGCCTCGGTACAGAGCATCATACCAAGACGCCCGCATGGCAAGGGCAACTATCAGGTGCTTCTTCGACTGTGCGACGTAAGCCTGCTCGAGAGAGACGTCACCGGGAAACGAGATTCGGCCGCCAACCACAAAAACGGTTACACAGCATGGACAGGACATCACAGCGGACGCGCTCGGATGTTGGCGGCAGGTGAGGGCAGGCCGCCCCGGCACAGCAGCACAGGACCAGCCAGCGTTAACAATGATTCGACCATCTGTTCCTGTAACTACGCAGAACGTACTGTGGCAACAAGCTGACAATGACGTGCTGTCAGGATACGGAGGCCGTACCGGAGTAGATGAGGGGGGGCACACAACACGCAAACGCTAGGTACGGTATGTCGAAATTCGTTGACAATACTCCGTGGCATGTCATGGTCCCAAGGCATTGATTGTTGATTGCCAAGAGGGTGCAAGCGGCACAGACCCCACAAGTGGCCTACATACATAGGTACATACCAAACCCTGCTGGCTGGCTTCTAATTAACGCTCTTCTTTGCTCGCAATCATTGCCACAACAGACCTCAACCCACTCACTACCCAGGACTCCCGAGACAGCAGAATCGCCCACACCCGCCACAACACATTCCCATTGTAGAGGCCACTCGTCGTTGTGATCAGGGCCAGCAATGGGGGAGAGGAGGGGAGGGGTGTTCGTCGAGATTAAGACATGTGTGGAAAACACTCTGAAGAGCTGTCGAGTATCGACGGGCATCCGTGTCACGCCTAACTTCACAGATGAGTTGTGACGAGCTGGCGAGCCACACATACTAATCTCGCTATCAACAGTGGCAATGCCGACAGCAACTAGGCTAAGCGTGCTATTCCCGCGACCTATCACAAACCCATGCCCAAAACACCTCGCGCTCTCCGCATCAGAGCTCGGTACCCTCGCACTCGGCAGCAAAACTACTTACCGGTACACACGGCGATGCAGCTACTAGCCACGACCCGCCGCCCGACAAGGCCTGGAAGAACCCCATCATGGACCTTCTTATATATCGAATTTCGGACCGGTCTAATCAGTCCGCGTAGCATCTCCAGACTATAGCATCCGACATCGGCGGGCTTCTTTCTGCCCACTATACGCAGTACCCAGCCTATCCATGCCTGTCATCCATCGTACAGTCAGTCTTCCCACGCAGGAGGCTCCCGTGCCCTTCCGTCAATCTGATCCGTTTACCCCTCTTAACTAATCCGGCTACCCACAGCTGCAGTCCAGCGCAGCCGTCGCAACGGGTGGCGCTCGATGTGGCAATCGCTTCAAGTCCAGGCCTCTCCTCTTCCCGACCCCCCAGCCTGCTTCCCTCGGGCCGGGCACGCGTACCGAGTGACTCTGGTCGGGATGACAGCCGGCGCAATAAGACCTCCACCTGTCAGGCGAGGCAGACCAACCAACCAACCAGCCAACCAACCAACCCTCGTCGCTTTATCTGGTCGAACTTAGTAATCCAAATACGCCGTGCCCAGAAGATGGACCCTCCTCGCACAGGCAGGACAAACACACTAACGACGCATCGAGTACTAAAGAAGACGCATGCAGAATTCCCACGTCCATACGGCTGTGCGCCTAGGGGGTCAGGTGGCCCAGTGGTCTCGGATCAGGAAGATGCTGGGACGGGGATGATCGAGAGCGTGTTCCTCTTATGCAGCCCGAGTGTGTATGGGTGGAACAGTGCCCCTCGGCGACATGTGAACCGACGGTTAGGCTTTCGCCAAGCAAGGCTGTGCAATAGATATTGCTCTAGCTGATTATCTGAGAAACCGTACAGGACCTGGCACGGGGATTGTCCATCTCCAAAGCCCATTCCGCCTGCAGCATACTCACCCTGCGCTGTATTATGTTTTTGCGTAGGGAAAGTGATACGCATGTAAGCCCAAATTCATAATTGTTAACTTCTTCAAACAAATGCTAGCATTCAGTTCGTAAGGTGCTGATAAACAAGTCTGCCGGCATTACG
Organism: Colletotrichum zoysiae; assembly: GCA_030867305.1. Taxonomy (NCBI): domain Eukaryota; kingdom Fungi; phylum Ascomycota; class Sordariomycetes; order Glomerellales; family Glomerellaceae; genus Colletotrichum; species Colletotrichum zoysiae. The sequence continues at coordinate 37,467 of MU842933.1, read as the reverse complement.
CCAGAGCTGCCAAACCCATGACAACCACACCGACAGCAGCTGCCCAAGTGGTGGGAGGCGAAAGAGATCCAGCCGCGTTACCAAATCCAAATGGCAGACCCTGCGTCTTGAACGTGACATTCTGTGGAATGGTGGCATTGTAGCACTGTCCGCCGGCGATGTCAAGATTAGTCAGGTCGTCCGGCACCCTAAAGAACATGTAGTTGTTCTGAGGGATATCCTTAAAGCCCGCCGTGTTGTACGGGAACTTGTTGCCAGAGTCCGTGGCGCTGGTGTTGCGCAGAAAGATACATTGGACTTGGCCCGGGTAGTCTTTGTACATTGCAGGATAAGCCTTCATCACATCTGAGTTGGTGGTATCGGCTACCAAGATGAACTTTCGTTGGGGGAATGTTTGGAAAATCTTGTCGAGCAGGAACCTTCTGATGGACAGGGTCGCCTGGACGTCAGAAAAGTTGAGCGGGCGTGTATCAAAACTACCCAGAGGGTAAGTCTTGTAGATAAACTCCATATAGTTCCGAGTCACCTGCTCGGGGGTCGTGGTCAAGTAGTGGAAGTGAAAGTCCGGGATGCTGGCGGACCAATTGGCGTAAATCTCGGGCATGTTCATCCAGGGCGTGAAAGGGCGAGCAAAGGAGTTGAGGAGGCCTTCCTTCGGCTCATAAATCTTGGTAACACGCAGAATGTCGTCGATGTCGGACAGGATCGTCATACCCTGGGGAGGCACCAGATACGCCGTCGCATTGCCTGTGTTGGTACCATTTGTGTACATGTTGAGAGTTTGAATTGACTCCGTGGCGTTGCCTGGAAGTAAGTGTCCACCGCTCGACCCTGTAGTATTGCGCAGCTTGACAAATGCATCAAAGTCGCCCTGGTCCGTAGTCAGGTAGGGCATGTTGATTGTTTGAGCACCGCCACGCGCATTGATGGCTCCTCCGCTTGCACCGGGCCGTACCGAGACGTCATTGACAAAGTTCATGGTGACGTTCTGGTCGCCTTGTTGAACGACAAAGATGGACCTGGTCACATTTCGTGCCTGTGCTTGTTCTGTGGCGTCCAAATCTGCAATATCGACGTCGATGAGGAAAACATTGGCCAGGTCGTCAACCTTTGACTGGCTAATGTTGGGCTGCTTGTAGATGTTGCCATGGACCCGGACGTTCCAGCCCTCATCGGTCCAGTTTCCATAAGCCCTGTGCAGCCCATATCAGTATACTAGTATCGTGTGACTGAGGATAGCATTTGATAACTCACGGGATGTTCAAGGCCTGAGTGGGCTGTGCAGCAAGGTCGCCATCGTTGATTCCCAGAGAGCTGAGTACCTGGGTGCCTGTCGGGAAGCCCTGGAAGTACTGGGGGATTCCTGACACGACGAAGGAGGACACATCGCTTCCCAAACCTTTAATAACGCTGTTCACATAGTTGCCGATGTCATCGGTGACGTCGGGAGCTCGCTTCACGCGGGTTGGTGGCGGCGTGATCATGGGATGAGCAGGGTCAGCCGGAGCAGCGAGGACAAGCTGCACAAGTGCCAGCGGCAGTAGGGAGGCACGAAGTAAGGCCATGGCGAATCTTCGTCGTCTCAGTGAAGTCGGACTACCCGGGGAGTGAAGCAAGACGACGATGGTGTCGATTTCGTATGTTGGCAGCGCAACGTGAAGATTGCAAAAACAATCGAGGCGCCGAACCAAGTTCGACCGAAACGGACCCAAGTACCACACCCAACGGAGCGCACTTCGTATGGGAGAGAAAGAGAAAAGTGGGAGAAATGGTGGACGGAACGACAATCGCCAACGTCGTCTCTTTGTTTGCTTACTGTTGCCGTCGCCGCTAGCTTATGAATGACCTTGTTTGTCGAGTTCCTGGCTGAGATCGGGAATGACGTCAAGAGGCTGAGGGAGCTGGGGACCAGGGTCGATACAATAGCGGGTTTCAGTTTCTCAGATGAATGGCGGGCCAACGAATCAAGCCTCTGAAGCGGGGTCACCCGGGTACGCTAACACCCCCGGCCCCCAGAGCTCTGACCACTAACATTGGTCTTAGTGTGTAGGTGCTTAGTACATAATTACAGGTAACGACGTGGACAATTCAAGTGCCAGTTGGAATGTTCTGGCCAACTTCCGGGCAGCTTAATTCCCTTGCTCAATGCGCCTGCTTCAAGGTGTATCCGTGTGCACAATTGCCAATAATTTGGTTTAGTCTTCCTACGCCATGATCCAGACCAGTCGCTCTCGTATCGCCCTAGGATGTGAGTTCCGTCATGGGGTTTAAGACCTGTGCGACTCTGCCTAGGCCCCGGAGATTCGTGTGCTGGTCTTGTCCTTCAGCCCCGAAACGCCCGCCGAGTTGTTTGCGATTCTAGACAAGAGTTAGCACCTGTATCAAAAACATTCGGGATCTGGGTTAGACTTATCCCCAGCCACAGGGGGTTGCCGTCTCGCCATTTCTGGAGAGACGACAACCAGGACTACCTTCCAATGGCCTGTCCTTTTGGTCCAACAAGGGCACAAACTTGGAGCGGTTGAGGTAGATTGGCTGTTCATCTTCTCAGCGATCCCGGACAAGCACAAAACTTTGACTCCAACACGAGATGGGTCCCGGGATCGCCTTGAACCTGTTCAGCTGTCCACCGCCTCCGACACGAAGCCACCCGCAGAGTCGCCTTCGCTCACTCAGCACAGCCGTCATATATCTCGCCATCCGAGGTTCGGCGAATCGAAGCCCAGTTCTGTCTAGCCCGAAGCAACCGAGAAGCTCGCTCTGTTTGGTTCGCACGACCTCCTTGGACTGGTTTTTGTTTCCTCTCCAACGACAAGTCGTAAAAGGAGGGCATTCCGCGCGGACAAAAGACATCCACAAAAAACCGCGCTCTCATCCATTGGCCCCGTTTCCGGAAGACCACTGGGCAAGTGTTGATCCACAAGGAGAACAACGAGGATTTGGCGTCCCCCGATGTCGTGGGACAGAACCCACGACTGGAGGTTGATGCGCCTGGCCAGGTCACATGCGGGCATGTCACACCAGTGGCAGATGCCGTGATGTGGCTTGGAGAAGAGCTGACTGACTGCAGGATCCGATACTGGCATTTCTTATCTGCTTGAGTTCGAGGTCGCGTGTCGGAGAGGGGAGAGCCGAGAGTTGAGCGTGGTTGATATGGTCAGATCGACAAGTTTCTGTTTGTAGGCCTAGGAATCCTCGCAACATCGGTTGTGCGGCCGGCGAGGCAAGACTGAGGCAGAGTGCGGTTTGAAACTGCGATACTGACTGTGTGTGACCGACGCTGAGCTCTGTCCCCAAACCAAAAAACGCAGAGTCGAGTCTCATACACGGACAAGACATAGAGCCCCGAAAAACAGAACGTGGCCAGTTCGATCCTGCAAGCCATGACGGCTGTCTTTTCCCAGCGACCTACTCTTGGCCAGAGTACTGGTTCCAGCGGATAGGTCCTGACGAGCGGCCTCGGACCAGAGGCTCTTACCCAGACGACTCATAGTAACCCCCTTTCGCGCACCTGACGGTGACTGGAATGTGTTCCCTGCCAGTCCACCAACCGCGGCCCCCGGCGAGACTTGAAACTTTTCAGCGGCAAGCGGTTCCCCGGCAGGTCGGGCGGGTCTAAAAGGCAGGGTCGACGACTGCGGACGCAAAACTTGAACCAAAGGGCTGCTTAGGGTTAAGTTCCGAAACTCATTCTCTCAACTAGACTGCATTGTCTGGTGTAGGCAACCATAGATCGTGATAGCTCCAACCGCGGCAAGCACGAGGTCCTGATACAGGCTCGGATGCGACGTATCACGAAGTTTCAGTCTTTTTTGAGAGGTCTACAGTAGACATTCCTGGTGGAAAATGAGAGTCGGAGAACTGAACGGGAGGTGTCGTGCGTAACGGAGCCGGTATGGGCGAGAGAGCTTTCCTTCGGTTGCGACAAGGCGTCCACAGCTGGTTTCCGATGTCGTATCTCGAACTGTCCTCTGAATAAATGCAGGATATCAGGCCTTGTGTTTTTCGACTGAGAATTGGTCAGGCCTGACACTCAGCAAAGCGTGGGCTGAGTATATGTGGGAGTCGAAAGGTGAAGTAGAAGGTTGAGCCCACGTCGCGCTGGAAAGAGTAGGAAGGGATGCGAGCGCGATGCGACGCGTGGGGCGGCCGGCTGTGGGTCCAGTAGCGCGTAGACACGTGCAGGCCGAGATGCCGTCGGCGTGTCGAGCACTGTTTTAGACACTGTGATGTCGGACGCACTGACCTGAGCCCTTCACTCGTCATTTGGAATTATTAAGATGCAGATGGAAAAGAGAAGCTTCACACTCACAACATCACATCACTCCTGCAATGGAAACGGACACGCCAGGAAGAGATCGAAAGCCAAAGCTAGCAGATGAAATACTCGACGCTGGGAAAAGAGCGTTCGATCCTGCGGCCGACGCTGGCTCGAGAGGAGTTGCCCGAAATGAGTTCCAGCATCTCATAGATGGGTATGTCGATGCGACTCGGCCAGATGGCAAGCGGAGCATTCTGACAAAGGGTCTAGGAATGGGTCCTGGAACTTGCTTCCTGTGTTGAATGCGTTAATCAAGCCGAACGTTGCACCGGAATGGCTGCGGCCAGAGCTGATGAAGATCTTGACCATGATTCCTCTTCGGCCTGACGGTGTTCGGGGAACCATGGAGTTTATCTTCTCAGTGCATCCGAGCAGCACTCTGAAAGCATCCGAGGCAGCCACGCCACAGAAAAAGGGTGCCAACATTACTCAGGAGGCCATGGCTGTGGTTACTCGCATCATCACTTCGCCACCTGCGACTATCTCGCCTGAAGATTGGTTCTCCAAGATTGCACCCCAACTGATTACGCTGCTGGATGGAAATGAAGGCGCAGAGCTCAGTAAAGCTGCGGCACAGATCATCATGTTCGGAGTGCTCGGGAGAAAACAGTTTGGCGCACCCGGTAACAGGACCGTCGCCCTCTCATCAAGTCGCCATGCTGACTTACCTCGACTTAGGATCCCCGGGTTGGAATGTCTTCGTTGAGCCTCTGTTGCGCAATTTGGATCCTTCGCGGAACTACGCGGGCGCCGCAGCTCTCGGCAAAACAGAGGAAGCCGACGTCGTCGATCTGAGTGACGAGGCTGTTATGGTCTCGGCAGATGACCTCTTCGTTACCCTTCGGCGTATGTCTTCGTTGATCAACTCCACACCGTACCCAGCGCAGACCAAAAGAATTCTCGACCCCGTTCTACCCCAGTTGTGGGCCATATCTTGCAAGAGCAAGGAGGATCAGAAAACTGAGGAGCGCTACTCAAAGCCTGCAAGATCCCTGCTCCACACCTTTCTCAAACTGAGCGTCTCGGTTTCTAAACTGCACTTGGTGATTGAGAACCTGCTTTACGAAGGTGAATTGACGACCGCACCCCGATGGCGGTACCAGAAAATCTCTGACGGTTGCCTTCGAATATCTGCCGTCCCTCTCGGACACGGTCCGCAGCTGCCAGAGTTGGACTGGAGCGAAATTCAGATTCGTTCCGACTCCCTCATACGACTTATGACAGCTAGTTGCACACCAGAGGAGATATCCTCTTTTTTCCTGGAGCTCCTTGGTCGGTGGCTTCAGTCGACGACCTCGGCTAAGAACAGTGAGGTATTGCTTCGGGCACAAGACAGCGAGTCCGGTAACGAGCTCACGCAGCTTTTGGAGATCACAGTCCTACAGAAGATGCTGGAACGGATTCCAGACAAGCTAGTCAGCCGCGTCACCCAAGTATACGAGCTTGCCTGTCAGATATTGGACCCCAGCGCCATCAAAGACCAGCCTGATGACATTGTCGCAGTGGCGTTGAGCTTGCTCAATCTAGTCATCACGGCTCCGAATTTCAAAAAATCGAATCTCAAAGCTGAGATTATACAAAATCTTGAAACGTCACTGGATATACTTAGCAAGGCAGGGCGCCCAGAAGTGTCCCCTACGGCGAAGAATCTTATGCTCTTACTTCGATATCGCGAGGCGGTCGATCCTGCGGAGGAAGATGGGTTCGTGCCCACCGAAAGGCAAATTGAGGACAGGAGGACGTATAAACTTGCATTGGAATACGTTACCCAAGCAGACAATCCCCCCCCCATCCGCTCGGAAGGCCTCAACCTCATATCTGGCCTAGTGGCATCTAACAGCACTGTTTTAGACGTGCAGGCTACTCTCGTTCTCCTTTCGTCTCTGCTCCAGGACAGTGAAGACTTCATTAATCTCCGAGTCGTGAAGCTCTTCACGCAGCTGGCCAGCAAACATCCCAAGGCAACTACGTTGGAACTTCTTGAGCATTACTTGGATGCGAAGGAGGCGTCTACGACAGATGTGCGCTTACGATTCGGAGAAGCTTTGGTTCAGGTAATTGAGCGCCTCGGCGAAACCTTTGCTGGCGATGTCGCAAAGCGTATTTCCGAAACACTTTTGTCAATTGCTGGAAGACGAGGATACCGGCCAAAGACAGAAGCCAAGCAGGCTCGTGAACAGCGCCTCCAGGAAATGAAAAAGAAGCAGGCGGAGGATGCCTGGGGAGGAGACGTCCCTGACCTCGGCGATGATCTGACTGAGGAAGAGCAGGCCAAGAATGAAATTTTGACTCAGATTGTCGAGGGCTGGGAAAGCAAGAGAGGTAGCGAGGACGTCCGCATGCGAGCATCCGCTCTCTCTGTTTTCTCTACCGGCCTTGAAACAAACATATCCGGCATTGGTCCTGACTTGGTCTCAATCGCTGTGGATCTCTGCATTAACGTTTTGGCACTGGAGCGAGAAGTCGAGAAGGGCATCATTCGACGTGCAGCTATCATGGTCGTTTTGAGGTTTGTCCGCGCTCTGGATGCTGCGAGGCAATCAGGCCGGAGGCTTGGCTTTGGATTGACAGACCAAAGCCGGGAGGATATCACCAGGACCCTCAAATATGTCGCCGTTACAGATAACGACGGCCTGGTGCAACAGCATGCTCGGGACGTCATCGAGAGCTTAGAGGCCTGGCAACTCTCGTCTATGATCTCTTCAAAGCCTTCTTCCACCGAACTAGGCATCAGCAGGTTGGCTGGCTTGACTATCGACCAGGATCGTTCACTTCCATCCGTCAACACCAAGCGGCCTAGAATAGAAGAGATTGAATAGTTTGGTCGGTCTGATTATGCCTAGACAGTTGTTGGCAACTAAGGATTAGAAGACAAGATCATGCAAAACGGATAAGACCGATGGCGCTACCCCAGTAATTGGGCCACTATCCACTGACCCGTCTCCGAATTGACGGAGGGAGTGGGGCCGCTGACCGGGATGCGCCGACGTCGTGAGTGTAGAGAATCACGTGTATTGCACGTGACACCGCGTAAATGAATCAAGAGGGGCACCAACGCGTCAACTAGCAGCGAGCACTAGGGGGTACCTAGGTGTTTACCTCACCGTACCGGGTACATGGCGTTACTTTTCCCACCGAGCCCCCCGGCCAAGCGCGTTTCTTAACACTTCTGCCTCGCGAACTTCTCGCCACCTCTCGACAATGGCGCCCACTCGGGTCATCGCTGATTCCGATGATTCCGATGACGATTTCGAACTGGTTGATAGCCCTTTGAAATCGCCAACTCCTCAAGTACCTAGCGAAAACCGTTCCTCCGATCCTGCTAGTATCGCGACTGGCTCAACCGACCCCAAATTCTTTCAAGAGGTCTACACTGGGCAACAACGCGCGGCACGTAACGAGACAACACCGAACCCTGACCAACCCCCCGCACCCAACGAGCCCAACGTCCTTTCTGCTCATGTCAAGGCGCAAGCGAAAAAAGACTCCACGACCACTTCGTCACTCACCTCCATCACCGAACCCACAATGGGTCCCAATCGCGCGAAGGGGAAGGCAAAGGTGACAGACCTTCCTCAAGCTACCACGCCAGGCAGGAGCGTAATCGCCACACCGAAAGATATGTGGGATGTTCCCAGCAGTCCGGCAGACGATCAAGCTGCAACTATCTCTGTTTCCGCGGCAGCCAGGACACCCAGGAGCAACACTAAGCGAAAACGCGTGACCAATATGGATTTTACTTCGCCATTGGCCGCTGGGATGCCTTCTCAGGGCTCGACGCAACCATTCGATACCACGCCTGCTCCAAGGAGGAATACTGGGTTTGTTCATGAAACCAAAAGATCAAGGCTTGAGAACCTCGGGTCGTTGGTGCCGACCGAAGACGACGTCGACATGGTGGTGGTCCCAGACCATGTCGATGTACCTTCGTTCACAGATCTTGTCTCTGGCCAGAAGCCTATTTCTCTATGCATCGAGCCCCAGACTCTGAGCGCAAGTCAACGGCTAGAGTACCAATATCACTCAGTTAACCCGTCTCCGGAGGACCAAGAACCCATACCCACTCAGCCATTCTCTGCTCTACCAGCTGCGGCTCGTTCAAGCGGGGCGACGACCATTGCATATTCCACGCCGAGTCAGACGCGCGTGGTTGGCCTTCCGCCGGTGCTCTTGGCGGACTATGCAACTCTCGATACAGTTCAAGAGCAGACGCAAGAGGCTTCTTTCCCCGTACAAGATGTAGAGGCGACCGTGGAGTTGCAATCGTCGCCTGACATTATATCTGCTGCGCCAGCCCGTCGGAGGAAGAACAGATCCGACAGCAGCTCGCCCAACATAGTAGAAGCTCATCAAGGTTGTGGGAATTTGGGAACGGACGGAATTGTCTTCCTTGACGAAACTAATAGACCTCGCCTCAGTCGACGGAGGGGTAGCGACGCTTGTTGGCAGGACCAAACAGAGAACATAGAAGAGACAGATGTGCCTGTGGCTGACATGGGTCCAGCCGCGCAGCTCCCCTCTGAGTCGCCTGCGCCAGCTAACGTAGCAAAGTCGAAGAAGAGAGGACGGCCGAAGAAATCCGATGCAGCCGCTGTGGCCCCTACCGTCCCTACCGTGGCATCGGTATCGCCGCAAGCCAGTGAACTGAGCGATATCGCCAAGGAACTAATAGGAGAGGACCCGGCAGCGGTCACGCCGCAAACCAAGAAGAAGCGTGGTCGGCCAAGGAAGACGAACAAGGCTACGGCGGTGAGCACGCAGCAGGAAGCTGATGCAGAGCCTACAGTAGAAGCAGAAGCAGGGAAGTCGAGCGATAGCAACCGAGGCGAGACTGCAGTGGGTGAGACGCATACGAGGGAGTTGCAACCGGGCGGGACGGCCAAATCTAGCAGGGGCAGACGAGACGATAAGAAGCAAGATCCGATCGACCCCGTGGTAGAGACACCGTCAACAGGCGACGGCCCTCAGGCGAGGGACGAAACTGTAGTGCTGCAGCCCGTGGCATCCAATGCGGCGTTGAAGCGCGGCTCTGAAGTACTGGGACCAGAAATAGCGGCAACAGAGCCGAAGGCCGCGGCTGACAAAATTTCATCCGTCAATGAACAAGATAAGGCGGAGGCGGTGGGCAAAGCGGACAGAAAGAAGACTCTGGCGACGCCTGCTCCTTCGACGGGGAAGCCGATTTATCGAGTGGGGCTTAGTAGGAAGTCCCGGATCGCCCCCTTACTCAAGTCACTTAGGAAATGACGCATCTTTTGATGGCTAGGGTGAATAGTTCGGCGGACCTGCGGTCGGTCTGGGAGGCTTTCGCAGGTGCTTCTTCCTTCGTCCTTCTCTCTTCTTTTCCTCTCTCTCCTCTTTAAGATACCCAGTACGGACGGATCATGGGCAGCAGGTGTCAAAGAGCGAGGGTACGAACGAGTGTTTCCTCCGTGGACCGACTGACGACGATAAGCAGGCTCGTGTGTTTCCGGACAATACTAGGTACCTATGTTGGAAACATACTGGCAACAGCAGATACTGGTGAATGACGAGGCGGTCTCGGCTACTCTGTTTGACAGGCAGCAATGAAAACAAACGTTCACCTCACCAATGCCACCACCAGAGCTGGATATGAGACATCCTATGGCTGTTGTGGTTGTCACTGGCTCAAGAATTCATTGATGGATAGTGTGCAGGCTCGTTCAAGGCGCACGTGGCAACCTCTGGATAGAGTCCAGGTGTATCGTGATGAGATTGACTCGATTCCAACTGGCCGGGAAAGGGGATGGTGGTGGAGGGGGCGGCATACCTTAGCATGTTGCATGAGGTGGGCGGTGTGCCACTACAGGTACCCAGGTACCTACCAAGGTACGTACCTACATACTGTACATCGTGGCGGCAGACATAGTGGGTACTTATTGACCAATCAAAAATCTCATATGGGTGGGGGCTGAAATGACAGTCGATGGACATCTAAACTAATAATTAGCGGGTGCAGTGCGGGGCAAACTTTGCACAGCAAGCATCGACTGAAAAAGAGAGAGAAAGAGGCGGGACACTTGGAGGGGTAACCATACCTACCAGGAGGTCGACTCGACGAGACCGACCGACTTTCGGCCCCTTGACGTACTTGCTGGCGCGTTTATGACTCTTTTTATTTTTATTTTATTTTTATCTCTCTGTACTTTCTTCCTCGCTCCCCGTTCCCTTTCCGATTGTGCCTCTCACACACCGCCGTCCTTCTTTTCGCTACCATCTTGTGGCAGCTCTCAGAGCGACAACGTCTTGCGCGCGCATATCCCCCCCCCCCCCCCCTCCGCTCTCGCCCCAGTCCCTTTTTCTTTGCTTCAATCGGGCTTCGCTTCCCCTTTTGACCAGTTGCCCATATCCCTTCTCACCCCCTCCCCCAGCTCCGTACACTGCATAAGTCATCATGGCCACCAACGGTGACACCAACGGCGATACCGGCGATGCGCCTATCGACAACACCCACACCCAGTCGCAGCGTTATCTAAGCACTCGCGGAGAGGACAGTGGTGTATGACCCCCCCATCCCATGTTTTCTCTCACCTGATCCCGCTATCGGTCTCGCCCGCCCTGGCGCCATCGGAGTATCATCGGGACCAAGTGCTGACCGCATCCACCAGTTCTCCTTCGAAGACGTCGTCCTCAAGGGCCTTGCCAGCGACGGCGGTCTGTTCATTCCCGAGCATATTCCCCAAGTCGCCGACTGGCAGTCTTGGAAGGACCTCTCCTTCCCCGACCTGGCCCACCAGATCCTGTCTCTGTACATCTCTCCCTCCGAGATCCCTTCCGCCGACCTCAAGGACATCATCGACCGAAGCTACTCCACCTTCCGAGCTCCCGAGACCACCCCGCTCCGCCACCTCAATGACAACCTCTACCTCCTCGAGCTGTTCCACGGGCCGACCTTTGCCTTCAAGGACGTTGCTCTACAGTTCCTCGGCAACCTGTTCGAGTACTTCCTCGTGCGCAAGAATGAGGGCAAGACCGGGAAGGGTATGCATTCTGCGACTTTGCGCGCCTACCCGCGAGCCACCGCCCCGATTGGTCGTGCTGGACTAACACGTACGTGCAGACAGACATCACCTGACTGTAGTCGGTGCCACGAGCGGTGACACCGGCTCTGCCGCCATCTACGGTTTGCGGGGCAAGAAGGATGTCTCCGTCTTCATCCTCCACCCCAAGGGCCGTGTGAGCCCCATCCAAGAAGCCCAGATGACTACCGTTCTGGATGAAAACGTCCACAACCTTGCCGTCGCCGGCACCTTTGACGACTGCCAAGTAAGCCGCACACCGAGACAGCCGCATCCCGTACTCGGCTCCTAACACGGGTGGTCATCTAGGATATCGTCAAGGCTCTCTTCGCCGACCCCGACATCAACTCAACTCACAACCTCGGCGCTGTCAACTCCATCAACTGGGCGCGCATCCTGGCCCAGATCGTCTACTACTTCCACTCCTACTTCTCCCTCGCCAAGTCCTCCGACTCGTTCAACCTCGGCGACAAGGTCCGCTTCGTCGTGCCCACCGGTAACTTTGGCGACATTCTCGCCGGCTACTTCGCCTTCCGCATGGGTCTCCCCGTTGATAAGCTTGTCATCGCCACCAACGAGAACGACATCCTTCACCGGTTCTGGACGACGGGCAGATACGAGAAGCAGCCCGCGCCCCCCTCGGAGGCCACTGGCGGCCTCGCGCAGGACGGTGTCAAGGCACACGAAGACGGCGTCAAGGAGACCCTCAGTCCCGCCATGGACATTCTTGTCTCGAGCAACTTTGAGCGGCTGCTGTGGTTCCTGGCCTACGAGTTTGCTTCCAGCGCCGGCATGGACGACGAGTGGAACAAGAGGCAGGCTGGCCAGGAGGTGTCCGCCTGGCTCAAGGACCTCAAGACCAAGGGCGGTTTCGGCCCGGTGTACCAAGACGTGCTCAACTCTGCCCGTCGCGACTTTGAGAGTGAACGCGTCAGCGATCCCCAGACCGTCGAGACCATCAAGGGCTACTACAACAAGATCGGCTACGTTTTGGACCCTCACTCCGCCATCGGCGTCGCCGCTTCCGAGCGGTCCATTGGCCGTGCGGGACCCGAGGTGCCTCACATCTCGCTCTCGACGGCCCACCCCGCAAAGTTTGCCGGTGCCGTCGACCTTGCGCTCAAGGAGGAGCCCGGTTTCAGTTTCGAGGAGAAGGTGCTGCCGTCCGAGTTCATCGGCCTGGAGGAGAAGGAGAAGAGGGTAACAGACATCACCAACGACTGGCAGAAGGTGCGGGAGGTCGTCAGGGCTCAGGTCGACGAGGAGCTCAAGGCCACCGCCGAGAGCTGATTTTGAACTACGCATACAAGGAGCATGACACATACAGGCCCGCGACTGAGAGGTAGTGAGTCCTCAAGGAGCGAGAGACAGAGAGCAGCGAGCAAGGAATACGAATGCTAGACGAGGAGGCAGGCACATGTTTAATCGGCGCGCTCCCAGTGAGAGTACTCCGGCTGTGATAGGCATTCTTTGGCACTGCATCATTGTGGTTGATTTAGCTCCTTCATCTTTCTCATAAATCAGAAACAGGCATGTGGGGGAGTAATAGAGCTGGGGCATGGAGGAGATATGTTTGCGGCGCATCTGCCTTGCATGACGGTGCTTTAGCCACGGCCACGACCGGTGCACACACACACACACACACACACACACACACACGTACATGCACTCAAAGGAAACAAGCATGCATTCTGTGCAGAGAAGTACGCCACATGAAGAATACACACTTTCTCAGGCATGCGAAGCCTATTTTCCCCTGCCCAGGTACTACGTACTGTCTGTCGACCTGTCAAAGGACGGATGCGAATTTAGTTTGTGGCGGCATATTGTGGTCCGCGCAGTCTTGTCACCAAACCCATAATCAAGACTGCAAACGCGTGTAGTATGGCTCGCCTTTGCAAAGGTTTGCTACCATACGTTGTCGATGAAGATCCCACATGCAAGTTTTGTCGGTGTGCGAAAGCATAATGCGGGAGGCCAGTCCGTTTGGTTTGACCGGCGGGGGGGTTGATGCGGGAGGCCAGCCGATCCAGACGTCGTTTGGCGGGGCACCAATACGAGAGGCCAACAAAACCAACCACCACGGACTGAGCGGTTTGCCCGCACACTTCGTAGGCCGTGGGCGTGTTGTGGTTATGGGTTTCGAGGCATGTGACGCCGCGGGGAATCCCTCTCCGCGAAGGACAAAGCAATGGAGGAAGGGGGGTCGAGATAGGTTGAGGCGGTTATAAGAAGCCGGCTCGTCTCTCTCCAAAGTGGTTGTGAAATTCTCTGGACCTCATCGGATACACACTTGACCAGATCCAATAACAAGACCATTCTTAACGAACACTCCCTAAAGAAACCCCCTCGCAACCCTGAAATACCGTCAAGATGTCGGGCAAGATGACTAAAGAAGACGCCTCCCGCATCCAGAGGTCCCAGGTGCGTCCTCCTCGCCCTCTTCCACACATCCCTACTTCCCGAGAGTTCGTGTAGATAGGGGCTAATCAGTGTTCTCCCGTAAACAGCAACAGGGCGGGAAGGACATGTCCTCCGGTGGCTTCGCCGCCAGGGCCCAGGGCGCGGGAGACCGCAACGCCAACGCCAACGCCGGCGTCGGAGCCCAGCAGCAGGGCGGCCAGGGTGGTCAGCAGCAGGGCGGAAAGAAATAAGGGCCCAAGCATGAGGAGAGAGTGTCCCGGGACAGAGAGGGGGAGACTTTGTTGGGAATTGTCCACCGGGATGCTCGATGCCTTGCGGGGCACAGCTTTACTTTCGCGTCACTCGTTTAGCTCGGCCTAGTCCCGCCTACCTACTACGTAGCTCAAGAGAACTTGGAATATGGGAATTGCTATGAACCCGGTGACGTGTGCGGGATGGTTGCGAGTGCCTCCAGAGAAGAGGGGTTGCATCCTTGTGCGCCTTTCGATGGTCGTTGAAGGTAGGGAAAGAGACAGCACGAGCAAGACAGAAAGACCGTTTCTTCCACATTGAGGCAGCCGACGGACGCAAGGCAGAATTGCGGCCGGGTTGCGACTCCAGATGACAGTACGTTGCTGTTTGGCAACTCCTTGGGGCTCGGGGCCATGATTTCCAGAGGCGCAAGCGGGAAGCCCAAGTTGGTCTGGAAGTGGTGGCGTTTTGGGTAAAGCGTGAATGAGTTCAGGCCCCCGCAAAGAAGGATACCCGACAGCAGGTCAACGGTTTCTTGTAAAGAGTTTTCAACGCGACATCACCCGCAGTCGATCGGTAACACCCCTCCATTTTCTCTCTCTCTCTCTCTCTCTCTCTCAGCCAACACATTAGCTGGGCCCCGAGAGACAGAGGGTGTTTGGCGTGCGTGACCACAATATCCGGTTGATCAACTTCCTTGCGTTTTACCAAAGGAATAATTCCGAAGCCTTTGGCATCGTCATACAACTCAGTCGACGTCAAGGCCGTTGGCGCTAGTACCATTCCATACACTCGCGCCGAAAAACGGTTGGAGACACAACACGGGCAGTTTCGGGGCGTGTGATGAAGCATGTTTCCACCTTGGGTGCTGGGGCTCGGTATTAGTGGGAAAGGGTGCACACAAGATGGCGTTTCCTTTATCCACATCCAGCGATACAACCCAGGCATGAGCCTGGGTAGAAGGCAGACATGGACCGCCGGGTTCTCCGGGAGGGGCACAAGGCGGTACCGGTTATTCTTTTGGTCGAATAACCTCATACTTTGATGGCCTCCCGCAGCTGGGCCGTCTCGTGTTCCCGTGTCACACACCCATCAGGCATCGGACTAAACAGGCCCTCGTTATCAGGCAACAGATCAGTGATCAGGATACCAGCTCCAAACTGCCTCAACAAGCGTTTGCGGCGGCACTCAGTGACGGGTTCCTCGCCGTAGGAAGGACATGCTGCCCTATCTGAAAGACATGGGGCTGTCGAAAGAGGGTGGGAAGGGGGGGTAAGGCACCAGAATCTTGAAAATTTACATTTAGCAGAAATCTAGGTCACACTACGGCCAAGGACGGATGTATTATGTATGTGCCTGGCTGGCCTAGCAGTTCTTGCGTGGCAGCCTCGCCGAGGCTGTGTAGACGGTCCCGTCGTGTTGGTGCAGTATGACGATGGTGGAGGGGGAGAGTGTGGCCGTCGTCCGAGAGAGATGATGTTGATCCAGCGTGAAGGAGACAGACAGGTACGTACCGCACCGTACCGCCAAGTCTGACTCTGGCAGGTGGAAGCCACCCACATGGGCTCCACTTATACTGAGTTATGCCACTTCCTTATCGGGTCCGTATCGGGCCCTTATCGCAATGCGCCATCTCCACGTGCGCGCGCCTCACCTCCTTCCAGATGTTCTAGTGTACGAAGTACATCGTACGTATTTGTGCCTACTTAGGTACTTACCTATTCTCCAACGGCTGCATTCCCCACACACTACCTTCATCGTCCGCCAGACTTGAACAGAAGCCACGACTACGCTCTCAGACAGACTATGGCTTTCGGACGCCCCGGTCAACACTGGCTAAACCCACGCACGCAGGAACTCCCATAGCTTCTCTGGTTCTCTTCCGTTTGAGCGAACCCAGTCTAAAATGACGTCCGTCGCAAGGTGACGGTCGACAAGTCAAGGAAGGCTCAGCCCCGGAGCTGGCCCCGAATGACCCCCCACACACCTTCGCGCCTGAGACATGCCACTCATGCGCCATCGACCAAACGACCACCCAAGTCTCACCTCACCATAACTTGGGAGGTCGTCTACATGACTGCCGCTCTAACCTCCTGAGCCCGGCTCGGTCTCACACCTAGGTCAGCGACAGGGCACCCGACAACCTCGCCATCCAAGGAGGAGGAAGGGGGGGTTCGTCGGCCTAGGAGAACAACGTCCTCAATACGATGCGAACCGTTTCTGTCCTTTATGGCACCGCTTCGCACACCTTTCTCATCGTGTCCCACACCTCCACGGGCGCGTCAGCCACCAAACCGGCGCGCCCATGCCTCTACCGCCCACGCGCTTGAGCCTCGTGGTCCCCGGTGCCTCTTCTTCATACACCACCCCCCCGATGACTTGCAGTCAGTCTGCGCGGCAGCCCGTCGACGCCTAGTCTAGAGATGGCCTCCCAGGACTCTGGTTCCAGTCCGGTCCTATGTCAGGGCACTTGCCGTTCGAACAGGAAGGACCCTTTAAAAATAAAGCTTCACCCGCTCCCGCCCCGTCATGCAGGTGTCTCACCAATCCTCGTTCGTTCTCAGACCCTCAGTCTCCTGCACTGATCACCTGCATATCGCCCTATCCTCTGTGGTCTGCTGCCTCTCCTTCCAGATTCTCATATCAAGGTGCCGATCTCTCTTGCTAGGGGACTCTTCAACATTCGTTCTGCCATCACAATTCTCTCGCAGCTGCTGTCGGGCTTTTCTGACATCCCGCCTTTCAACAATTTCGATCCACGGAAAATAGCCTGCTACCAACACTCCCAAGACCGCCACTCGCCGTCTCTCGTCTTCGAATCCACACTGGGCATCCCGCTGAGCGCCCATCGTCCGCACCGCTGCGGCAAAGACCGTATGGCCACCCGCCGGTGGTACCTCGAGACCTCTCCGGACGGCCGATACCAGTTCGTCTCGCTCAAGCGCTCCCGTTCCTATCACGACCGTCGCCACCACCATCATCATCATGAACCTCAACCGCCGCTGCAGCCGCAGCCGCAGCCTCAGCCGGCGCCCCACCGCTGCTGCCGCGAAGATTGTGCGCATGTGTGCCGGGAAGACTGGAACGGCCTCGTGGAACGGGAGCGCAAGCTCCGCGAGGCCAACGACGTCCTCACCCGCGAGAACTACACCCTCAAATGCGATCTCCAGGCCTCCAACACCGAGGGCCAGCGCCTGAGCGGCCTCGCCACGACGCTGCAGGCCGAGAACCAGCTCCTGCGGGAGGAGAACGCATCGCTACGCTGCTCGATCGAGAACTCGGGCGGCAACGCCGCCAAGTACCTGCGCGACCTGGAGAGGGCGAGGAGCAAGCTGTCCAAGGTGGAGAGGGAGCGGGACGGGCTGGTCGCGCGGGTGAGGGAGCTGTCGCGCCACGCGCACCACGGCTTTTCGGAGCGCATCGAGGAGCTGACACGGCTGGTGTCCACGTGGGAGAGGAAGTTCGACGCTGTGGAGGACCATAACAAGAGGCTGCGGGGGGACCTCGAAGCGCAGCGGAGCTTTATCTCAGAGCAGGCCGCCAAGATCCGCGTGTACGAGCGGGTCCTCCGTCGACACGGCTTCATCACGTTCCAGTGATGGAGACGGGGATGAGGTGGAAACATACGTTTTTGGGGGGGAGGCGGAAGAGGACTTTTCTTTTTTGATACCACGGATTCGTAGGTGCTTTGGTTGGAAACCTCAATCTTCATGAGGCGAAAGGATCACATCTTTCTCTTGGTAGGAAGGGTGTCGTCTGGCTGGATGTTCGTCTCAACAAACCCCCTCGGGTAAGTAAGTCCCTATTATTCCGGCCCATGGCTAGAGACTAAGGACTAACATTCAGGCCCGCGCAGGCTATTATTGGAGAGATTGCAGTAATCGGTCGTTACTGGCTCTGGTTTGCAGATAGATCTACGGCCGGCGATGCTTCATTGGATGTGGGTTGCGCCAGTTTCTGGCAGAGGGGGGGAACGGATGGTCGTCATTGGACAGGGGCACCGCGATCTGACCCTTTCACTCGCTACGCCCTTTTTTTTTTGTTCTCTTTCATTTGTTTTTCAGTTTTTTCCTTCTTTCTTTTCATTTGTCATGCAGCCCCAGTGCTGCTTTGCAATTACTTGACTGCCCTCTGCGCGGAGGAATTCCCACGCACGGGTTACGGAGTATCTCTCGGATGGCATAGTACGAGATTGACGGATGTTTGTGCTGCTCGTCTTTGGACACTACATATAGACCGTTTTTCAGATAAGACTGCTGATATCCCCGATACTAGCAGACTCGACACTGTCTCCTGATTCATTCACACACTCAGCCGTAGTCTTGAACACCTACTTCCGTATGGTGTGTGTTTTATTATGTCGTTGATTCCCGAGAAATGATTCTTTTTCTCTTAGCTTGAAATGATGAAATAAGACCATGTCGTGCCTGGATGCCGTTGCGGTGACTCGCTTTCGGCACCGGGCCTCGTTGTCAGCTGCTGCCCGCCCGAGACATGCAACCCCATGACGCCATTCCGTTTATTGTCCTCTCCCTCCCCCTCCCCCTCCCCCTCTCTCAATGTCCTCCCACTCCCTCACAGAACCGGCCGCCACGGACTGACGGATTGAGAACCCGACCGGCCGTCTGTTTATTTCTTCCAAGGCTCTGCAACACCCGTGTACAGTCGACACCGCTAGGTTCTCCTCTCCCCCCCTCCTGGTCCCCGCGATGGTGTGCAGCCCAAGGCTACCACGATTCCCCGCCGCAGAGGCAGCACACGACCCTCGTGCAGCGCGAATGAGCAACACCCTTCCTTGTGTTCGTATTTCCCCCCCGTTTTTGTCTGAACTCGCCAGGGGGAGGTTTACTCGATTCGCGGCACCTCGCGCCCTACACCCTCGGCCACGGGGCTGACACCGAGGTGAAAGCGAGAGGAAGCAGCCAGGAATAGGAAGGATCACGACGTACCTACCTACCTCGGTCAAGTGCACAGGACTCAGCCGCAGTCGGGAACGGGAGCCCACCCGCGGACGGGTGGTGCAGGTCCGAAGGGGAAGGGGGGGGGGATTGCTGCGGGCTGGCTTACAGCGGGCAAATGGGGTTTGGTGTCGACCGTCCTTTTGCCTCTGGACGGGCCCTTATCATCAGCTCTTATCATAGGCTCTTACCAGGCATGCGATTCCTCCGCAGCGGGTGGACGACGCGGCGCAAGAGATGTGTGCATGATTTCCTCTTGCCGTAGGACAGAGCGAGGCCGCCGGGAGAAATTGCGAGGTTTCGTTGCTGCCCCCCGCCCCGGACTGGTGATGCTCCTAGATGTCCAAACGGTGTTGGCGTATCGCGCCAGGTTTCTTTCCGAGACGAGAAAGAGGCGATCGAGCCGTGATGTGTCTGGCCGCAGCAGTATTTGGAGGGGTAAGCAAGGTAGGTACTTGGGTACCTATTACCGAGTAGGCAGTCTCCCTCCCTCTTCACCACGGAAAGGGCAAGTGGATCCAACGCTCCTTCCCAGACTGTCACGGTACGTACCGTACCTGCTGTCACTAGGGGTTCCCAGCCTACAGGTACCTACCTACCCAGGTAGGCAGTCAGGTCAGGGCCCCACTGGCGGGACCGCCCACTTCTTTGCTCGAACAAATCAACTTACATGTTTCTTCCCTCATACACTGTCTGCGCTGATGACAGAGAAACCAGAAAAAGAAAGGAAAAAAAGGTAGCAAAACCCCGGCTTGAATAACCAACCGATGGTGAGAAATATCACGTGGAAATTCAGGCAGAGACTGGCCGTGGATGGCGTAACCCAAGGGGAGTACTTACTCAGGCCTGAGTATCCCGTCAGGAGGTAGGGACCTAGCCAACCTATGAAGGTACCTACCTACCTGGGTAAGCAGGCGGTCGTCTCCTTCGGGGTTCCCCGTAGCAGCCGGCACAGAATCCTTTGGATGAGTGCAAACCGCCTGGCTGGCAAGAGCCACGTCGATTTTCCGGCTGCTTCTAGTTGCTTCTAGGTACCTACCTTGGCACGAACTGAGATGACAACGCTACGGGAAGGGGATCATGGAGCGAAAGCCATGCATGCATACATACATGCATGGCGTGCGCCGGCGTCGGACGTGAAGAATCCTTCGCGGACTTGGAGGCCTGGCGTCGGCGTCAGGGCTGGCTGGGGTTTGGAAGGGCGCGCGCAACCAACCTGCTCTGCCGACAGAGTCCATAGATCTAGGTAGCCACTGTCGGTCGGGTGGGCAAAGCACGGCACCTGCCTTTCCGGTTGTGATGATGAAGGATTTTAGGAGCTTTTCCAAAGTGTATAAACTCCCATGCCCTTGCAGTCCGTCCCCCCGTCCCGGCTTTCCATCCTTGCAAGTTTGCTGGACGGGAATCCGTGTGCACACGACGGCGGACGGGAAACGAGCCCAGCCAGCCCTAAAGAATTGGAGACCCCAGTCAAGGCGTGACGGGGGAATACATGCTTTTTACGAAAAGCATGTAGGTAGGTAGTAGGAACGCTAGAATCTCCAGAGAAATCCACAATCTGCTGCCTAAAGATCTGGCAGCCGAGGCCTTCATTGGTGGTTTCCGTCCGATTCTGCTTCTTCTTTTCCGTTTTTGGAGTTGGAGTTGGACGGACGGGAAGTCAAAATGGTTTGACGGGCCTGTCAAAAGGCAAAGTGGTTGCAGGGAGCTGCTTGTTGCGTTGGCCCTAGCCTAGCGGGGCGGTGCCCGTTAGTCTGTGCTCGCAGCAGCTCACTTTGACTACTACCTACAGGCCGTCACATCCAATCCACCACCACCACCATCACCCACAGCCTGATTCATCACCATGGCAATGCGGCTCGCGACGGTCCTCCCATTCCCATAGAGAGAGAGAGAGTGTGTGTGTGTGGTCGTGTTGTTAGAGAAGTGACCGATCCAACTGCAAGTCCTCCATTGGCGGGGGGGGGGAGGTGGCCGACCGACGCGCGGGATGCGATGAACACCAACAAACCAAGAACACGCCATGGTCGGGGAGGGCATGAGTCGGATTTGGGAATGGCAGAACAGCGGCCTCAGTCACCAGCGCTGGCTGCATCACATCAGGTATGCCCACTGTGGTCGTCACGAACGAACGAACGAAGGGCGCGCGTCTCGTCGCGGGGTCCAGACACCCACCCACGCACGCCCCCGCGGCGGCCAGTGACTCACGACGCGCGGGAGGGTCCTCTGTCTGTCTGCTACCTGCCTACTAATGCTACTACCTATGCTACCTAGGTTGGTTGGCTAGGCTGCAAGACGATCTCGGCCGCGATCGTTGCAGACCATTGGGTCCTGCGAAGCACTACTCACGCAATGCGTATCATGATCCCTGGGGGATCGTGAGCACGAGGAAGAAACAAGTTTGGGTCGCGCATAAAGAGGCTGCAGGAAAGAAAAGGACCGCACAGCGCGCCAAGCGGGCCCCCGTCGACGTCGACAAGTCTCCCAGTACGGATGGATACCTAGGTACTGCTTGCTGTCTCTTGACGAAGTCGCAAACGTTGGCTGGAGAACGGGACAGGCGGCCACTCACATCACGTCCATCCGGTCTGCCACCTCGACTGTCTGGCCTGGCCTGGCCTGGCCTGGTCTGTCTCTGTCTCTGCGGCACGTAATCGAGTTGCTCCGCCCCTCCCCTCCTCGTCTCGTCTCGTCTCGTCTGCGAATGCAAAGTCCAGATGCAAGCGCATCGCGCAGCGCAGCGCAGTGCAGTGCGGGCTGGCTGCCTTTGGGCGAACCAGTCTGTCGGGTGCTCGATGCGCGTTGGCGAACCACAACACCCACACACCCACACACACACTGGACTAGAGCAAAGCAAAAACTAGGCGGCCAGGTTGAAAAATGCAGAACAAGGCAACCGGCAAAAAACCAAAACAGGCGGTGCGTTTCTGCCTTGCTGGCTTGCACCGCCTCGGCGACGCGGCCCTAAGCCAATGAGGATACGTCCTGCCACCGAGAATTCCCATTCTGTGAAGCAAAGCAGTGAGTGATTCCTTACCTACCTATCTACCTAGTGTACCGCATGTCCCCCCCCCCTTCTGTTTGGCTGGCTAGGTAGGTGGCTGAAGCAGAAATGGGAATCGAACCCTGGCAACCTTTTTCCACTTCTGCTTTCTAATCTTTGCTGCTCTCTAATACCTACCTACCTACCTACCTACCTACCTACCTAGGTACCTACGTACCTACATAGTAGTGTAACCTTGGTATCCTAGGTAGGTACAATGTGCCATGTACTTCGTACCTACCTAGGTATCCGTAGTCTGCCTCCCGTTCCCGAGTCCCGTCCCCTCTTCTCCCCGAAAACCTCCATTCCCCATCCCATCCCATCCCATCCCATCCCGTCATCCCATCCCTGGTCAAAAGAAGGATCCGCGATTCCCTGCCGGTTGATGTGCGGCGTGCCTACCTACCTACCTACCTACCTACCTACTGTACCTCCCGAACATGAGCGATGACTCTATTGCGCAGCTGCGCCCACGAGGCACACCCACCCGCCCAGCCAGGAAATAACGCCAGCCAGGCCAGCCCTACCTACCTACATGGCCACTACCGATCCGCTACTTCTGGAATGTTGCTAATCTCCTTGGGCTCGGAGCGTGTTCCAGGTACCCTTTTCGTTTTCATTTGGTGCCCTCCCCTCCCCCCCTGCCCTGCACCCGTTCTCCCTTTGCATGAAAAACTGAGAGGAAGGGAAAGAGAAAAAAAACCCCGTTGCGCTGCCTGGCTACCGGAGGCAGCAGCAATGTACAATCCACACCACCACACTCACTCACTCGTACGCGCACCCACACACACACACTCACACACACACACGCTCTCTCTCTCTCTTGTTCCTTTCCGGCTGCTCTCTCTCATACTCCGTGAAGGCTGCAACGGGCTGTGTATGAATAAATAAAATGTTCCAAGGCGCCGCGTCGTCTTGCTTCTTCTCCGTTCCATCCATCTCACTTTTTGCCTCTTCCCCTTACTGTCGCGGCTATTCCGTCGTCTCCTTTCCCCAAGCCAAAAAAAGAACCCGGTCCCATCTTGGGCAGCATTCACCCCCTTATATACCCGACTTGACTCATCTCAACAAGGCCACACACACACACACACACACACACGACTTGTATTAACCCGCGCGCGCCTACCACACCACCCACATCGAATTTCGATTTTATTCTCCTTCTTCTTCTTCTTCTTCTTCTTCTTCTTCACTGATCACATCGAACGCTGCGCACATACACTACATTACGACTGACGGCCTCGCTTTTGCGCCTGTTCAAGGCAAAAAAGGCCATTTGCGCCTCCCTCGACTTGGTTCCTAGAACCCACCCTCACAAGTACCTGCGCAGCTGCCTACCTACCTACTTGATCGACAACAGACAGGGCCGCCACCCGCCCATAAACCAGCAACCATGTCTTCGGCCAACAGAAAGGAGCAAAGGGTCGTCACCTTCCAGACCATCCCGGCCACCAAGGGCCACCGCCACCAGACAAGCGACTCGGGCGTCGGCTCCGACTTTAGCTCGAGCCCTACCGCCCAGGAGTACTTCGACCTTGAGAGGAACCACAGCAAGCTCAAAGAGGAGTACCTGGCCACCAGGGACAAGCTCAAGGAAACCGAAACAATGCTCAAGCAGGCCAACGCCCGTTTGACCGCCATGCAGAACACCGTCGAGGTTTTGGAGAACGACAACAAGGCCCTGGTGAACGAGAAGCGCAACCTGCGCGCAGAGGTCGAAGCCCTTCGTGAGGAGCGCAAGCCTCGCTCCAGCCCGCCTCGCGACTCCACCAAGATGTCGGGCGCCCTGCCCGCCCACCCCCCTTCTCCCAAGGAGCCCAAGGAGTCGTCCAAGCCCTTGCGCCGAAGCGAGTCCAAGCACCGCCGCAGCGAGTCCAAGCACCGCCGCAGCGAGAGCAAGCCGCGCAAGACCACTGAGGAGAAGGAGCTCGAGAAGCGCGTCAAGCAGGACAAGGAACGCCTCCGCGGCCGCTTCGACCACAAGGACGACAAGAGCTCTTCTTCCTCCGGCAGCAGCACGGGCCGAAGCAAACAGAGCGGCAGCTACATAGAACCTTTGGGTCCTGCCGCCTCTCGTCCCGTCACTGCCGCAGACCAGCCGGCCCGTTCCCGTCACTCACGCGCCGACTCCTACCACGACTCCATCAGGCCCGCCGTTTTCACCACCACCACCATTCCCGACCCCGCCACCTTCAACGCTATGCCACGCAGCCCAGCATACGCCGAGTACGGGAGTGACTACTACGCCGATTCTACCTCGCAATACGTTCAAGGTGATGGGAGCTACCACGCTTACCCTCTGCCGTCCGTTCTCGATACTCCTCGCGGGAGGTCGCGTCGGTAAAGAACCAGAAGCAACGAGAAGAAGAAGAAAAAATGCCCTGTGCGGCGCACCGCCATGGGTGGCTTTTTTTTTTCTTCATCATATGCGCATATACGTTTACACCACTCTGCATTCAGCCACAGAGAAAAGCTCCTCATCCTAGGCACGCACCCGATAAGTGGTGCGGGGCCCCGGGGAGGGCTCCTACGCCGTCTTGATGCAGCGGTCCCTCTCAGAGGATGGCTTGTGTCGTCCCCGCACTCACATGAGATGCAACTGATAACCGCCATCCAGTTGACTCATCTTTCTCACGCGCCAGGCTCGGCGAACCTTTGCGGTTTGCCGGGCCTATCTGTTTATTTCAAAAAGACGACTCCCGACTTTTCTCGGTCTCTTTCCTACCCCCTCATTCCTGTAACAAAATATCCTGTAACAGCCGGGTTTTCTTTTCATCATCTCCAATACGATACCCTATACCCCTTTCACGATTGCGAAGATATACATACCTCTTTCAACTTTTTTTGTTTGGCTTCTTGTTTGTTTCAATCGGCAACATCCACAGCCACCGACGCCGCCATATACATACCATAGAGAGAGAGAGGGAAGCGCCCAATAACAACAACAACAATATGAAGCTCTATCCCTCCATCAACCCCGACCTCGCAGACTGGGCCGCCCGCCAACCCGTCTTCTTCACCGCCTCGGCACCCACCCACCTCCCCCACATCAACGTCTCGCCCAAGGGCCTCTCGGCCCACTTCGCCGTCCTCTCGCCGAACCTGGTCGCATACATCGACCGTACCGGCTCCGGGTGCGAGACCATCGCCCACAGCTACGAGAACGGGCGCTTGACGCTCATGTTCATGTCCTTTGGCCCCTCGCCTCGCATCCTCCGCCTCTTCTGCAAGAGCCGGATCATCGAGTGGGACCACCCGGAGTTTGACTCGTGGATGAAGCGCATCGTCCCGAAGGGCCCGGCGGGCAGGGGCTCGTACGACGGCGCGAGAGCCGTCGTGGTCGGCGAGGTCTGGGAGGTCCAGACGAGCTGCGGGTACGGCGTGCCGATGGTCCGCAAGGAGCTCTACGCGCCGTCCGGAGACAACGACGGCGCACCCGATGACGAGCTCTCCGTCTTCGAGGAGCGCCCCACCCTCGACTTCTTTTGGAAGCAGCGCGTCGACAACAACACGGTCGGCACGTACCACGTCGAGAAGAACCGGACCTCCATCGATGGCCTCCCCGGGCTCCGCGCCGCGCGGCGGGACGCCGGCGAGACCCTGTGGGTGGCCGACGCCAGGGCCAGGCTCGCCCGCGCGGCGCGCGAGACTGACGGCGTGCTCCTAGGCGTGCTCCTCGTGGTCCTCGCGTACTGCGCTGTCGCCTGGGGCGCTGCTGTGTGGACGCGTGCCACGGTGCTTGGGAGCCCGATCTGATCGGCTTTCTTCCATCTTTCCTTTTTTCTCCTTTTTCTCTCTTATTCTTCTCCCGTCATTGTATCATGGGTCACATGTAAACCGGGCATGGGAGGGGGGAAAAGCGTTTGTTGCGTAGATTTCTTTTTTGCCCAAAAAAACTAAAAGGTGGATGTTTCTGGTTTGTATGTATGTAGCCTGTCCCCCCCTTCGGATGGGAGGGCATATTCTTGTACGCTGGGAAGTAGGGCGGATACCGTTGAGATGATATCCTCCCCCTAAATTCAAAAAAGCCAACACTTGGACTTGGACGAAACCCTCCTTTCTTGCCTTGTACGCTTTTTTGTGTGCTCATGTGATGTTTGAAATCTACCGCCAAGGCCCGACAACCTTTACTCGCCGCTACTGTGAGAAAAGATCTTCTGCCCTTTTTGCCAATTTGTTTCTACGGATGAAAATCCACCCAAGACGCGCGCCGTGGGCTTCGCTCACGATTTCCCCCGGGCAGCCCCCCCTTCCCCCAGCTGACGCACCACTACCACTCATCACTCACATTCCCTCCGCCCATCAGAACCCTCTGCGCAGATGGAATCCACCCGCCGGCCGCTGCAATGCACGCTCACCTGCTGCCGATCTCCGCGTTGCGTCGTTTCCGTGTCGACGGGCTCTGTTTTGGGTTGCAGTCAGCCGGACCAAAGGGTGGCCGCGTTAGGGGGAGGGGGTTGCTGAGGCCACCCTCGTTGCAGGCGGCCTGCCTCTCCCGTTGTTGGGCTTTGGTTTGGGCAGAAACGCAGGAACGCAAGGGTGGATTTTTTTTTCTCTCCCCCCCTTCCTACCCAGCTCTTCGGCCCGTCCGACCCCTGATTCGTGCTCTCACATCGGGCGCGCGCCTCGTAAGAAATCCGTGCGAGCGCAACGCACGTGGGAACGAACCATATGCAAGGTACAGATTTGCCGTCAATTAATGCAAAGCACACGAGAAAATAGGCTATTCTGCTCATCATCCCGTACCTGCAGTCGAGGCGGCGGGCTCGCTGCGCGCATCCTTGTTGCCGCTGTTGCTGCCCGACGCACTCCCGGCCGCCTTACCCCCACCGCGGCCGCGTCTGGTTCGCTTGTGGTGCTCCGGCTTCTCGGACGGGGTCGCGTTGTTGGACGACCCGGACGCCGAGGGCGCGGCCGAGTTGGAGCTCGCCGCGCCGGCGTTGGCGTTGGCGCCGCTGGGCTCCGACTTGACGCTCGAGCTGGACGCCGCAGGCTTCTTCTCCTTGCGTTCAAGAACCTGAACAGTGCCCTGGGCCACTTGCACGGGGCTCGCGGTGACTGCCTTGACGAGGCTGTCGTGGCTGGAGAAATCGACGTAGGCGAAGCCTTTGCGCTTGTCGATCTCGACGAACGTGACGGTGCCGAAGGCCTCCATGGCCTGCTTCAGGAGAGCCTCTGTGACGCCCTGTGACGGGTTTGCATGCTTGACGAAACCCCGCGTCACGCCGGGGGTGACGGCAGCCGAGCTCTTCTTGGAGTTGCCGCCGCCCTTGCCCGAGGACTTGGCGCTCGTCGAGGCGTTGGACTTTGCATTCGTTGCCGGTGCGGCAGACTGTGACGCCGAACTTGACGCTTCTTTGTCTGCCTTGGGGCCCTTCTCCTTGTTCTTCTCCTCGTCCTTCTTCTTGAGCAACACCACCGGGGCCTTGGCAGGTGCTGGTGTGTTGCTGGAGCTTGCCTCGGTCGACTTGCCCTTGGAGTCGCTACCACCCGCGTTCTTACCGCCACCACCTCTGCGGGAACGGCCCGACTTGGGCGCCGTGGGCGTTGTGCTCCGCTCTGATGTCTGAGAAGCGGCCCCAGACGAATGAGCTGGCGCGGCGGCGGGCGTAGGAGTTGGTGCCCGGGATTCGGCCGCTGGTTGCGGGGCCTCCTTCGTCGTCGTCGCCTTGGCTTCCGCCTCGGCCTTGGCAGCGTCCAGCCGTGCCCTCCTATGAGCGCTTCCCGGACTGATGCCAAGGTCTCTCTGCAAAATGCGTGCGGCAGCCGCGATGCCAGCCCGCCGACTCTTGGGCGCATCCTGAGAGGATGAAGAGGCCTGGGTGATCTGACTGGCGACTGTTTCGGCGGCTTTGGCAGCTTCCGCAGCGGCCTTCTTGGTGAGAATCTTGACCGTCTCCTTGGGCTTGTCGGCCGACTTCTCTCCTTTGGAGTCCTTTTTGCCCTTCTTCGAGTCTTCCGCATTTGATGCCGACGCCTTGCCCTTAGTGTTGGAATCCTGACGGGCCTGCTTGGCGCTCTTAGCGGCAGCGGCCTCCTTTTGCTTGTTCGCCTTCTTCTCCTTGATAAACTCGATCAAGGGTGTCGTCGTGACCTTGGCATCGGGCTTTGATTCCTCCGCATCCTTGGCCTCGCTGTTCTCGTGCTCCCTCTCCATCTCCGGGTTCGTCAAGGACAGGAGAAAGGCCATGAACTCGGGGTCCTGGTCGATTGTGCCCTGTCTGGGATCGGAGCGCTTCTTACCGCTCGGGATCTTGTTGTAGATGGCAAACTCGAGAACCGGAGGGCCGACCAGAGAAGCGCTGTTGGAGGTCATCTTGGCGTCTTCCCAAGATTTGGCTTGAATCAAATTTGAAAGATCGTTGAGGCTCTCGCGCTTGAGGACGTGAAGGTAGACTCTTCCTGGCCTTGAGGGCTTCGCAGGGCTACACGCACCAAAAGTTAGCCCGTGGTCCTCTTCATGTCGTGAGAGCAAGCACGTACTCCTGTGAAATCTTTCCCTGCACGAAGCTGTGCCAGCTGACGAGGCCGTTTCCGGCTTTCCACGCATCACCAAGATTATTCCATAGCTCTTGCTCCGTCATGCCGGGCGGCAGCCTTCGAATAACCACTTTGTCGCCTTCGACAGGAGTCCGGCTCTTGTTGGACTTTGGCGCATCCCCGGCGGGCTGCTGGCCAGAGGCCGGAAGTACTCCGTTCGTCTTACGGGAGGCGCCATGGGCGCCCGACGTCGCCATCGCAGCACCAAAGGTCGTGAGGATGGGGAGACAATGGGATTGTTCAAGATGTTTGGCGCTTGACACTAAGGGGAGTGCACTACTCTGTCTGGTTATTGCTTGATGTCGAGAAGGCTAGGAGCAAGCTGTGTGCAAAACATTGGATATTTGTTTGGAGGATGTTCACAGGATCAAGCCTGCTGTGTTCCAAAGACAAATAGGGCTGCGCCAGAACTATTGGGGAGGATTGTCAAGGGTTGATGTGATGACAAGTTAGCGGCGCGGGGCTCGGGTTCACATCAACACTGAATCTGAAAGAATGGTGCACGGGCAGGGGGAGCAACTGTCTTCTGGTGGGCCTTATCTGATAACAGGAGACTAGCCGCTTTAGGGTAGCTTCTTTCAAGTGGAGAGCAGGTTATTCTGTTCACTCAGCCACCTGGAGAAACTTCGGCTAAACCCAACTTCTCACATCAGCATCTTCGGCTGAATAATAATCCGAAACACCAAGTTTACCCGAAGTTCACCCAGCACCTGGAGATCAAGATGGGCCAGGAAGTCGAGTCCTCCGAGGACAAAGACAGCGTGCCTATCGACGCCTACCCGGAAAGATTTCCGGACTTTGACCAGGCAAGAATACCTTCAGCACCTGCCCAGCAAGAAGGGAATCAAAAGGCCAAGGTAGCGAAAAAATCAGGGTATCAGATACCCAGCGAGGAGGAAATCCAAGCGGCGATACGACGCGCCAACCAATACCAGAGCAATCCCGTGACAAACGGCCCTCGCCGCAGACCCGGAGCAGGTGGTGGACGTCACCGGAGCGCGGAAGTCTCATTTCAGCTCCCATCTGGACGCCTCGACTGCCCTTTAGCGCAGAGTCCAGCTCATCCTGCGACTGCACCGACAGCTTCATCTTCATCATCTTCTTCCTCTTCTGCTTCTCTTTCTGTTGCGTCGAGTCCCGATCCCGGCCGACGTCAAGGCATTTCAGTTCCAGGCAAATCGGGTTATATCCCCACTCTTGCCCCGTTGAGCACTGAACGTCCCCGCGCTCCAAACTTCAGCCGGCCGCGACCAATCGTCGTTGGAGGCTACGACAATCCTCTTGAAGAGCATCGCCAGAGAGTTTTGCGACGCCAAGCCGCTGACAAGGCGACTCTGGAAGCCTTCCTCCAAGAATCTCGTCGTCGAGTCGCTCCGCAGCGATCCAGCCCCCGGCCGCTGCCCGAGCCCCCCACTGGCAACAGCACCCGCATAGCTGTCGCACCCAACCGTGCTTTCCAAGCCCCTCCCCCCGCCCAAGACACTGCTCCACCGCACCCTTCGCCTCTCCAGTCGAACCCGGTCGCCTTGAACCAGCAGGAGCCCTATCCAACGATCCCAGGTCGCCGTTCCCGGTCTGCATCGCTGACACGCCCCTCCAACCCACCTCCGTTCGTCTTCCCGGGACCGATTGGCAATCGACCTCTCCCCGAACCCATCAAAGAGGAGTCGCCTACTCGAGACGAAGAGCTCGACTACGCTGAGGAGCCCGAGGTCCGCACCGCACAGATCGCCCGCGTTCTTCGACCATCTGACGATCCCGCTCAAGACTCGTCCGACATTTCTCTCCGCGGCGGAGGTTTGGATTACGAAGATTTTGCCGACGAGTTCGACGAATTCGATCCAGCCTACTACGAATCCGACGAGCTCGAGTACGATTTGGCTCTGCCGACCGACGAGTTCAACCCAAACATTTCCGACGAATTTGATCCCTACGAAGCTGAGGCGAAGCCCCAAGTCGGTGCTCGGTTTCTCGACAAGATGGCGAGCCAGATTCCCCGACCCGGCCCTGCCAACCTCTCGCCAAACGCAGGTTTGGATGAGTGGCTGGAGGAAGCCAAGCAGTGCCACTACTTACCCGAGCGCGCTATGAAGGAACTCTGTGAACTAGTGAAGGAGGTCCTCATGGAGGGTAAGGCGAGCTGTCTTCGTGCTTGGCTTCATATGTACTGACTTGGGAACTTAAGAATCCAACATCCAACCCGTATGCACTCCAGTCACAGTCTGCGGCGATATCCATGGCCAGTTCTACGATCTTCTTGAGCTGTTCCGTGTCGCGGGTGGAATGCCTGGCGAAACCAGAGTGGAGGCACCCAAGACTGCCACCACTGTAATCAGCCCTGAAGATATCGAGCCCCCTACCGAGATCACAAACCCCAAGCTCAAAAAGAAGGTCAAGAACGCTGGCAGCCCTGTCGTCGATGAGGACGATGAAGACGACGCTGCGGCCGCTGATACTAGCGTCACCTCCCGAACCGACTCTGCCGTCGAAGTTTCCGCCACCTCGCAGTCAGCCGAGACCCGGTTTATTTTCTTGGGCGACTTTGTTGATCGCGGATATTTCAGTCTCGAGACGTTTACCCTTCTCATGTGCCTCAAGGCCAAGTAAGCGCGGACGAAGTAATTTGCATTATGGCGCTAACTGTTCCCAGGTACCCCGACAGAATTGTTCTTGTCCGAGGTAATCACGAGTCTCGTCAGATCACTCAGGTCTATGGATTCTACGAGGAGTGCCAACAAAAATATGGAAATGCCTCCGTTTGGAAGGCTTGCTGCCACGTTTTCGACTTCTTAGTTCTCGCAGCCATTGTAGACGGCGAGCTTCTGTGTGTTCATGGCGGCTTGAGTCCTGAGATTCGTACCATCGACCAGATTCGCGTCGTTGCCCGTGCCCAGGAGATTCCTCACGAGGGTGCTTTCTGTGATCTTGTCTGGTCGGACCCTGAAGACGTCGAGACGTGGGCTATTAGCCCTCGTGGAGCCGGCTGGCTTTTTGGCGACAAGGTTGCGACTGAGTTCAACCACGTCAACGGTCTCAAGTTGATTGCTAGAGCTCATCAGCTCGTCAACGAGGGCTACAAGGTACGTGATATTGTCTCATGCAGACCTTGCTCTATTCCATTGCTAACCTTGGTCCAGTATCACTTCCCTCAAAACTCGGTTGTCACTGTTTGGTCCGCTCCCAACTACTGCTACCGTTGCGGCAACGTCGCATCCATTATGACTGTCGACAAGGATATGAATCCCAAGTTCAGCATCTTCTCCGCTGTCCCTGACGACCAGCGTCACGTTCCCGCCAACCGCCGCGGACCTGGTGACTACTTCCTTTGAAGAGTCTTGTTACTGGTCTAAATTCTGGAGACGCACCAATTTTCAATAGCAACGCCGAAGGCTACTGGAACATTTGATCAGTTGCTCGCAGATAAGCCTGATACTACATGCGTTTCCATCAACCGTCAACATTGGGCAATTAGGCTTTGAATCAAGAAGAGCCTGATGTTTGTCTAAGTACACGGAACCGTCTTGATAACCAAAGATTCTGAAAAAGGAGCGAGACAACAAGTTGTGCTTCTCAGCACGACACATGATGACGAAAGATGGTTCTACTTTTTTTTTTCTCTTGCTGCAGACCGGAACCTTGATTATAGCCGGTTTGCAGTCACGCAGCACACTCGGACTTGATACAGGTCCACGACAGGCCTTGATTACAACCGAGTCGTGATTTCTGGGCATGAGCGCTGAGGACTCCATGTGGTACCGCTTGCCTCTGGCTCGCCTGAGTCCAGATAAAAGGAGTCACTCGCTCGTCTGCCCGGAATGATCATAAGGGATTCTGACACATGAGCATCGACCTTGGCTCGTTCTCATTGAGGCGGTGAGATTGGGGGCGGGCTGGATGGTTTTGGGATGTATGTGACGATTCATACATGGAATAGAGGGCGGACAAGACCTTCTTGTAGAATTAGGTTACTTTAGAGTGGTTAAATACCCATACATGCTGACATGCAAAGTCCATCCGCGGATGATCACCAGTGAATGCCGAAAACCATATTCGAATAAGACATGTCATTTTCACAATACAAGAGTTCAGAAACGCCAAAAAGGACATCCCGAATTCTTTCGCCATACACCAAACAGCATCGCCACCCCCCACACCGGACGCCATGCAATACTAGCTCTCCAAATCCCTGTAGAGCTTCTTCAAGCACGCTTGATCTCCCACTTCAGATCCTTGATGCTCACCTCTTCCCCAGCCTTTTCATCATAGTCATACCACTCCCCATCAGTAAGGTCAATAGCGGAGAACTTGCTGCCCGAATCGATGCCTTCAGCGAGCCATTCTCCTTCAGGGATGAACTCTGTGAACTCGAGACCTCGGCAGTCAAATTCGAGGAGCTTCTGCTGCTTCGCGGGCTCGCCTTGCGTGTAGGGAGCAGGCGCAGCCTTGATGGAAGCCGAGGACTCGCGCTTGCAGTTCTTGCACCGCCAGACGAAGTTGGCCTCGCCTCGGCTGCCGCTCATCTCGTTGTCATCCTTGTATTGCGCGTCAACAAATGTTCAGATTTTCGACTAACCAACAAACTTACGAAGCGGCTGACACCGACAGGCTTGTCATGGACTTCACGACATGAAGTGCACTGGACCTTGAACGTGTACCAGAAGGGGTTGCCTTCACTGTCATCGGGACGGAGGTTTGTGACCCTGTTGTCTGAGAATAAGCCTTGAGATCCCGAAGGTCTCTAATCGGTTACACTTACCCGTTCAGTTCGGCTGTTAGTGTAAGGGCGAACATTTCGATGGTGGTTGTCGGTTTTCGGCTTGTTCTGGTCAGATAGATGTTCGAGGCGTCTGGAGCTATGATGCCTTTCAAAGCTCACATCGATGTTATGGTGGGGTATAGAGGGGCAGTTGAGTTAGTTCTATAGATAGCTATACCTTTTTATCGCATAACTCACTCCAGCATCTTTTCGCCCAATTGCATTCCAATATTACCTCACACCCCTGTAATTGGAGCCCGGCAACTCGGTCTGGCACGTCTCTGGTTCAATCAGAGACCATAATTTCCAGGCGATCAACCTCTGGTATCCCGACGACGTCAATTCCCACACAGCCTGCCAATTCGACTCATCGGGGCTGCCAACGCAGCCGGAATGCCGTCGAAATGCAGGCACTTTGGTCCAGAGCGGGCCAGGCGCGCCATTGTGGCTGCAAAGCCTGCTTTAATGCCG
Organism: Colletotrichum zoysiae; assembly: GCA_030867305.1. Taxonomy (NCBI): domain Eukaryota; kingdom Fungi; phylum Ascomycota; class Sordariomycetes; order Glomerellales; family Glomerellaceae; genus Colletotrichum; species Colletotrichum zoysiae. The sequence continues at coordinate 3,683 of MU842933.1, read as the reverse complement.
CCGGAGGCATGATGCGTCAATCGGCGACGCGAGCGACACGAAGGAAACCGACCTTTAGCGAAATGTTCACGGCGTGCTACACATCCATCATGGGGACGGCAGCTGTTCTGGATGCGAAGAGAAAAGACGAGCGCCGGAAAGATCTGGACCGACAAATTGAGGATGCGAGGGCGGAGTTCGCCAAGCTTATGGAAAACGCACCGGCCGACACCCTCGAGACAGCCCCGGCTGGAAACATTGCCAATCGATACAAGGGCGCATTGAAGGACCACGAGAAGCAGCCGAGCGAGATCTCCGAGTTTTTCAATTCCCTGGGCCGTACGCAGACGTGGTCCAAGGCTCCGCCAAGGTCTCCCGAAGTGGAAACGATATGGGCAGAGTATGGACTCGAACCAACAAAGAGGTCGATGAGGGCTCTTCTGGGGACAGACTACCTTTTACTGGATCGTTTGCTCGTAGAGGATGAGATCCTGCGGAATATCCAGCACCGCGCTCCAAAAACAATGAGGCAAATGAGGGCTGCGGAGGATAACGTGCAGCAATTGGTCTCCAGCTTGCTCCACGGCAAGGCAGTAATCGGAAGCGGCGACTCGAAGAAGATTAAGAGAGAACTCGAAAGGGCAAAGCACGACGACTGCGATACGCAACACTTACAGCAAGAGGTCAATGAATTGAGGCAGAGAAGCTACCCTCATTACGAGCGGGAAGTGGACTCCGGGGCTCTCGAGAAGTGCAGTGCGGATCTGAACAGATCATTAAGAGGCATCTTTGCGGCAGCACAGCCTTCCAATCTCCGGCCGACAATCATGAAGGTGTGCCACAACCTCCTCGTCTCGTCAAAGCCTCCTACTATCCACACGTACAACACTCTGATCAAGGGGTTCGACGCTGCGGGGCTTCATCCCCTAGCCTCCAAAGTGGTGAAGTCCTTGTTTCAATCCAAGCTTGAGCCGACGCAGGGGACACTGGTTTGCCTCTTGAACCACTTCAAAGCGACGAATGATAGCGGCAGCTTCAACAACGTCATCGAGCGCATGACTGGCAGAGACTGCCGGGGCATGAAGATCCGAAGAAAACTGATCGACGACGTGCTTGAGGACCCCGGGCTCCAGAAATGGGCACAAGTGAAAGACGTCGTTGTCACCAAAAAATACGTCATAGAGAGAGCTTTGTTCGATACTCGGATTTTTGCTGCCATTGTTGAAGGCATGCTGAGCTTTCGCTACCTAAGGAATGCTGTGGCCACGGTAGCATTCGGTCTCAAAATCGGATTCACATTCAGCCTACGGACAATGTCACAGCTCCTAGACCAGTGCGTTCGCGCGCTGGACCCCAAGGCTGCGTTCGGCGTCTTGAGGGCGCTGGCCAGCAAACCCAGGCTTATCGAGGCGATCTTCTCTCGAGAATGCGACCAGATGTATCTTGCGCAGCGCATTCAAAACTTGTTGGACATTTGCGGCATCACGGGATCATCGCCGGTTGTCGTGGCTCCGTTCTTACGAGATGTGCCTGCTTCGGGTTTGCCATCCGGAAGACAAAGGCGAGGCATTGATATTGCCCGCATGGTTAGGCTGGTTGAGCAGTCGAGGGTCAAGCTGGAGTATTTGGAGACAAAGTTGAGCTCCATACAACACTGTTTGGTCGGTCCCCAGTTGTGTACGGAGGCACGAAGGATAGCATATATCGAGCAGACGCGGTATCGGAAACGGTTACCCAAAACAAAGAAGGAGGCCGCAGCCGACATTGCCGACAGCAAGGGGGTCGAAGAACCAAGCGCGAGCGAAGGGGCGCTCCTGATGGCGGTTAGCCCTCGCAAAATGAGTTCCCTAGACACCGGGGGCAACGCCGACCCCTGGGCTCGTCTCGAGGTGTCGGGAAGGATATCAAACCATAGAGCTGCGGAGGCTGCGGCGAGTGCGGTTTTCTGAGCTGCAGGGGAATGAATGTACATATGTAGTATACCATCTGCAAGGTTGTGAGTGAGGGGCCGTAGGCTCTCGAGACGACACTTAGCAAGGTAAACGAAGCCAGCCGTCGAGAGTCTTGTATTTTACCTCGAATATAGAACACGACTTAGGTACGGAGCGTCCCGTCGGTATCGCATCTGCACAAAGTGGAAGGTTCTTTTACTACCCGGGCCATTCTCTTTTGCAAATATTCGGGATAGTAGCAATTTTTGCCCTCCAATGCCCAGTTGGTAGCATCCGCGTGTATCGATGTATACGTATAAAAAAGGAGGTAGGCCGCGGAGAGTGGACTTTTTGTTCCATTTTTTACCTTTCCTCCTGTTGTTGCATCAAAAGCCAATCAGCAAGCCACTTCGGGCGGGGTTTCGGCGAGGATTACCAGCGTGTCTTGGATCGCATAGGTATCCCACCTTTTTTTTCTTTACAGACCTGCTCAACACCACACCCAATCGCAAGCAACATCACGATGAGCCTTCAGCATCGTCACGGTCTGCCACCCCGCCAGTGTGCCGTGTGCCGCAGCCGCACGAAGCTCTCCCGGTGTGCGGGCTGCCAGGTCGTCTACTACTGCGGCCGCGACCACCAGGTCCGGCATCGGAAAGAGCACAAGTCGGAATGCAACCAGGTCAAGGAGCTTTACGAGAGATACATAAAGGAGGAGAGCGCGCTCCGCAACGCCGATGAGTCCGGACGGGGCTGGACCTGGGACATGGCAGTCGGCAGGTTCTGGTTGATCAGGGAGACGCGAACCTACATGCAGGTACGCTTCGGCTACATCGGGGCGCTCATGTCCATAGACACGGTCGACGGCATCGAGATGGCGTTGGGCCACCAACTGGACATGCTGCGGCTGTGCCGCGGCGACAACATGGGCATCCGGAGCTACCCGCCGCACCTGATGATCCGTCTCGGCCGGGACCAGGAGGCATATGACTTTGTAAAGTGGTGGGCCGTGACGGCCGAGGACAGCCACCACGACTGGGGCGACATGGAGCTCCCGCACATGAACCTCAAGGGAGAGGACGCGTTCGAAGGGGTGGGCAAGTTTGCGAAGCGCTTCGGTTCGCTCAGCCACAAGATGGCCGTGACGCTTATAAAAGTGCGGCTGTACCTCGACCTGCGCGACCTCCGCAACGTCGACCGCGCCTTCAGGGACGTCCTCCCGCAGGAGGTGACGGGCAGGATCAAGCGGCACGCGGTGCGGACCGACGTCGTCGGCGCGCGGCGCGACCTCATCGAGAAGACGAACGACGCCGCGCCGACAGGCCGGCTGTTGAAGGCCCTGAAGAAGCAAATCACGACGATGGTCAGGAACGTGAAGGAGTCGAACAGCCACATGTGGCCGGGCATGTTCAACCCGCGGACGCTGCTGCCAGAGCTCCCGGACGCGTTCACGATGGGCTCGCTGGAGGAGACGTCGCTGACGTGGTCGGAGTGCTCCCGTGGATGGAAAGAGACGCCGGGGTCTCTGGCGGTGGTGAAGGCAGCCGGGGCGGCCTAGACCGAGCCTTTTTGACCCGCAGGGTTGCATACAAAATTACACCGATGACCAGCAGGCAGACGCTGGTTGGGCACTGATTAGCTGGAAGGGGGGGGAGGCAGGACAGGAAGAAAAGAGAGAACTGAGCGATAGTCGATGGTGCGGTTGACGATAGAGCCGTCCAGACTTGACGGTTCGGGCGATTTAGCCTTGGCTCAAACGGAGGCGGCAGCGAT